>CATIWC010003838.1:0-25093 GCA_948472305.1 Vicia faba
TCATGTAGTGTGTGATTCTCTTACAATTATTAGAATGTACCACGTTACAACGAATATGTTTACTGATAAAAAATTAAAAAATACCTAAGTTGAACTATTGAGAAAATATTTTTATTGCGATCTGCTAAGGTTAGATTAAGTCTCTTTCTACTCCATATTCTAAGTAAAAATAATAATATTTTGTTTCCTTTGCATTCTTGGTCGATGATAGAATTGTTTTTTTTTGTTCAGGTTTTTATTTTATTTTTATTTTTAATAATTACAATAATTTGTAATTAAAAAATAAATGAAATAATTACCTTTTTATTTTTACATAACATAATAATTAAATTTGAAAGGAAACATGTGATATATATATATATATATATATATATATATATATATATATATATATATATATATATATATATATATATATATATATATATATATATATATATATATATATATATATATATATATATATATATATATATATATATATGAAACTATTGAATAAATAATTTATATTTTTAAAATATATACATACACACTTATGTGTTTTTCTAAAGGAGAATATAAATTAATATATGAACATAATACAAAGAGTTTGCTTGACAAAAATATTATGTTAGTTTAACCACTATCAACAAATAAAATGTTATTGATGGTTCACTATTGTCTTCAATGATACTAGCATACAATCATGATTAGAATTTCTTTTATTAGATCATAACAATTATTAATTGAAATGTGTAATATTTATAAATTATTATTAAAGAACCAACATAAAAAGGAAACAAACATACTCTTAAGGACTCAACATAAAAAGGATTATTAAATATTTATGGAAAGTCTTGCTTCAAGTCTTCATGGCCTGACCAGTGTTAGAATATCATATTTATCATCATCATCATCAAGTTGTGCCTATAATTTGTAAAATACAAATTAATATTATATATATGAATCTAAAAATGAATCACCATGCAAAACTTATCATCAATAAACTAGTGAATCTAAGTGATTTCAAGTTAACTTAGAGGTTCATAAATTTTCTACACACAAAAACAAATTATTAAACATTATATTTTGATAAGACCTATTAAAATGTTTTCTAAATTAATTTAATTGTTTACAAAATCTCAGTACACGATATATAACATCCCTCTTTTTAATTTTGACATATTTTCGAGAATCAAGTCTTTGAGTAAAAACAAAAGTCTTAGTAAAACAAAAATAGAAAAAACCCTTTAGTTTTTGCATGATCTCTTGTAGTTTTGATCAACAATTATATTTTGATAACTAATCAAACCATTTTTTTCTTTTTTAGAACAATGAGAAAGTGTTGAACATTTGATAATGATGGATTTATTTATAGGAGTTTTAGCTTTAGTAGTTATTGTATCATTTATTTGTTGGGTAATTAAGTAGTGGCGAGCAAGAACAACTCACTGAGTAAAAAATGCTAGTCGAGCAGCAAAAAATTCTCAACGATCAGCATTAGAGGTAAACCGTCAATTGATGCAAGAGAAGGTTGATGTTTCAACATATGATTTGACTCACCATCTTTCACTTCATCAAGAGACGTGTGCAATATGTAAAAAAGACTTTGTACATAGATGCACAATCCATGGTCTACCTTGTCAAAATGTCTTATGTGAGACATGTTTAACTCAGAACATATCAGCGACATAGATTGTCCAATGTCCTGTTTGTAGGGAAAAATTTAGAGAGGGTAAAATGAATGTAAAATATAATAAATTAATAAATTTAATGTATTAGTTATTTTCTCTTTTGTTGTATGTATTTAAATTTTAGATTTATGTTTTTATGGCATTTAAAATATGTTTTAAAATAAAACTCTTTATTTTTATTTTTTTTATATTTTTTAAAATTTGTAATTCTTCATCAGAATATAATAAAATTATAAAATTTGATTTTAATATGTAAATAGTAATGAACATGAATAATTAAACATGGAGATTTGATTGATTAATATTACAACTTAAACAAATTATTATCAAAGTTAAAAAAAAGTACATAAAAAAAGCACACTTTTTTATTTATAATTTAAAATGTTAAAATTTTGATCAAATACTTTAAAAAAAGTATTATTTCAAAAGGTGGGTTATGGAGTGAACTATTTTGATTAACCCAATCAAGCATGTACACATGTATTAACATCACAAACCCCGCTTCTTTGGTTTATATAAATGGTAGACCAAAAAATAAAAGTAAAAATGTAGCATTTGTGTCCAACACTAAAGAGAATGAAGATTAAGATGAAAAAGACACTAAGAAAAGCCTATCAAATACTATAGTTTATATTAAGAGTAAATGTAACCTCGCCTTAAAAAAATTGGATACAAATTGAAGGACTAATTTATCAGGAAAGAAGTCTGATTCACGTCCCTCAAACAAAAGAAAGATCCAGCAAAGGCAAAAGAGCTCAATGCTATGAATTTGAAGGATTTGATCACATAAAAACTGCATGTCCTACTTTTCTCATGAAATGGAGGAAGGATTTTTTCTATCTTTTGGTCTGAATTTGATAATTAAATTGGAGGAGAAGGAGCTAATAATGTCATGGTTTTCACTGGTAAATATGAATTTTGTGGTGAGTCTGGAGATGAAAAGATTTTAGCAATAGAGCATGTTGAAACTTATAGAGAATTGCTCATTGAATGGAAAGAGTTTTGCAAAAGAGAACAGAAGCAAAAAGACATCATAAGTACTTTTTTCCTTTAAGAGATAGAGGAACTTCTTTCACCCATCTCAGAGCTGGAAGAAAAAGTTAACTTGCTGAATTAAAAACATATTTCATGTGCACGTGGAAGAGAATTAATCAAATTAAATATTGAAATGCTAACCCTCACTTGCATTAGTTTATGGTCTACCTCTAATGTTGTTCGACTAGCATTTTTTATTTCTTGAAGCCTCATTTTCTGCTAAGTGAGTAGCTCGGCGAGCATTTCTTGCTCATCACTCTGCAATTACACAATAAATAGTTGGTACAAAAACTACTAAAACCAAAACTCCTAAAAATAACCTTATCTCTATCAAATGTCCAAGATTCACTTATCTCCAGAAAAAGAAAAAAGTATGATAGTTTATCAAAACCACATTATCAATATGCTTATCAAAACTTCAAGAATCTTCAACAATAAACAGATTTACAGAAACTAAAATCAAGAAACAATTTCAACATTCCAGTGATTTTGAATAACTTCATGTAGTGTGTGATTCTCTTACAATTATTAGAATGTACCACGTTACAACGAATATGTTTACTGATAAAAAATTAAAAAATACCTAAGTTGAACTATTGAGAAAATATTATTATTGCGATCTGCTAAGGTTAGATTAAGTCTCTTTCTACTCCATATTCTAAGTAAAAATAATAATATTTTGTTTCCTTTGCATTCTTGGTCGATGATAGAATTGTTTTTTTTTGTTCAGGTTTTTATTTTATTTTTATTTTTAATAATTACAATAATTGGTAATTAAAAAATAAATGAAATAATTACATTTTTATTTTTACATAACGTAATAATAAAATTTGAAAGGAAACATGTGATATATATATATATATATATATATATATATATATATATATGAAACTATTGAATAAATAATTTATATTTTTAAAATATATACATACACACTTATGTGTTTTTCTAAAGGAGAATATAAATTAATATATGAACATAATACAAAGAGTTTGCTTGACAAAAATATTATGTTAGTTTAACCACTATCAACAAATAAAATGTTATTGATGGTTCACTATTGTCTTCAATGATACTAGCATACAATCATGATTAGAATTTCTTTTATTAGATCATAACAATTATTAATTGAAATGTGTAATATTTATAAATTATTATTAAAGAACCAACATAAAAAGGAAACAAATATACTCTCAAGGACTCAACATAAAAAGGATTATTAAATATTTGTGGAAAGTCTTGCTTCAAGTCTTCATGGCCTGACCAGTGTTAGAATATCATATTTATCATCATCATCATCAAGTTGTGCCTATAATTTGTAAAATACAAATAAATATTATATATATGAATCTAAAAATGAATCACCATGCAAAACTTATCATCAATAAACTAGTGAATCTAAGTGATTTCAAGTTAACTTAGAGGTTCATAAATTTTCTACACACAAAAACAAATTATTAAACATTATATTTTGATAAGACCTATTAAAATGTTTTCTAAATTAATTTAATTGTTTACAAAATCTCAGTACACGATATATAACATCCCTCTTTTTAATTTTGACATATTTTCGAGAATCAAGTCTTTGAGTAAAAACAAAAGTCTTAGTAAAACAAAAATAGAAAAACCCTTTAGTTTTTGCATGATCTCTTGTAGTTTTGATCAACAATTATATTTTGATAACTAATCAAACCATTTTTTTCTTTTTTAGAACAATGAGAAAGTGTTGAACATTTGATAATGATGGATTTATTTATAGGAGTTTTAGCTTTAGTAGTTATTGTATCATTTATTTGTTGGGTAATTAAGTAGTGGCGAGCAAGAACAACTCACTGAGTAAAAAATGCTAGTCGAGCAGCAAAAAATTCTCAACGATCAGCATTAGAGGTAGACCGTCAATTGATGCAAGAGATGGTTGATGTTTCAACATATGATTTGACTCACCATCTTTCACTTCATCAAGAGACGTGTGCAATATGTAAAAAAGACTTTGTACATAGATGCACAATCCATGGTCTACCTTGTCAAAATGTCTTATGTGAGACATGTTTAACTCAGAACATATCAGCGACATAGATTGTCCAATGTCCTGTTTGTTGGGAAAAATTTAGAGAGGGTAAAATGAGTGTAAAATATAATAAATTAATAAATTTAATGTATTAGTTATTTTCTCTTTTGTTGTATGTATTTAAATTTTAGATTTATGTTTTTATGGCATTTAAAATATGTTTTAAAATAAAACTCTTTATTTTTATTTTTTTTATATTTTTTAAAATTTGTAATTCTTCATCAGAATATAATAAAATTATAAAATTTGATTTTAATATGTAAATAGTAATGAACATGAATAAGTAAACATGGAGATTTGATTGATTAATATTACAACTTAAACAAATTATTATCAAAGTTAAAAAAAAGTACATAAAAAAAGCACACTTTTTTATTTATAATTTAAAATGTTAAAATTTTGATCAAATACTTTAAAAAAAGTATTATTTCAAAAGGTGGGTTATGGAGTGAACTATTTTGATTAACCCAATCAAGCATGTACACATGTATTAACATCACAAACCCCGCTTCTTTGGTTTATATAAATGGTAGACCAAAAAGAAAAGTAAAAATGTAGCATTTGTGTCCAACACTAAAGAGAATGAAGATTAAGATGAAAAAGACACTGAGAAAAGCCTATCAAATACTATAGTTTATATTAAGAGTAAATGTAACCTCGCCTTAAAAAAATTTGGATAAAAATTGAAGGACTAATTTATCAAGAAAGAAGTCTGATTCACGTCCCTCAAACAAAAGAAAGATCCAGCAAAGGCAAAAGAGCTCAATGCTATGAATTTGAAGGATTTGATCACATAAAAACTGCATGTCCTACTTTTCTCATGAAATGGAGGAAGGATTTTTTCTATCTTTTGGTTTGAATTTGATAATTAAATTGGAGGAGAAGGAGCTAATAATGTCATGGTTTTCACTGGTAAATATGAATTTTGTGGTGAGTCTGGAGATGAAAACATTTTAGTAATAGAGCATGTTGAAACTTATAGAGAATTGCTCATTGAATGGAAAGAGTTTTGCAAAAGAGAACAGAAGCAACAAGACGTCATAAGTACTTTTTCCTTTAAGAGATAGAGGAACTTCTTTCAACCATCTCAGAGCTGGAAGAAAAAGTTAACTTGCTGAATTAAACACATATTTCATGTGCACGTGGAAGAGAATTAATCAAATTAAATATTGAAATGATAACCCTCACTTGCATTAGTTTATGGTCTACCTTTAATGTTGTTCGACTAGCATTTTTTATTTTTTGAAGCCTCATTTTCTGCTAAGTGAGTAGCTCGGCGAGCATTTCTTGCTCATCACTCTGCAATTACACATTAAATAGTAGGTACAAAAACTACTAAAACCAAAACTCCTAAAAATAACCTTATCTCTATCAAATGTCCAAGATTCACTTATCTCCTGAAAAAGAAAAAAAGTATGATAGTTTATCAAAACCACATTATCAATATGTTTATCAAAATTTCAAGATTCTTCAGCAATAAACATATTTACAGAAACTAAAATCAAGAAACAATTTCAACGTTCCAGTGATTTTGAATTAATTCATGTAGTGTATGATTCTCTTACAATTATTAGAATGTACCACGTTACAACGAATATGTTTACTGATAAAAAATTAAAAAATACCTAAGTTAAACTATTGAGAAAATATTATTATTGCGATCTGCTAAGGTTAGATTAAGTCTCTTTCTACTCCATATTCTAAGTAAAAATAATAATATTTTGTTTCCTTTGCATTCTTGGTCGATGATAGAAATGTTTTTTTTTTGAGGTTTTTATTTTTTTTTTATTTTTAATAATTACAATAATTGGTAATTAAAAAATAAATGAAATAATTACATTTTTATTTTTACATAACGTAATAATAAAATTTGAAAGGAAACATGTGATTTTTCTTTCAAATACAAATATACATGCGTATGCGCGCACGTGCGCGCACATATGTATATATATATATATATATATATATATATATATATATATATATATATATATATTAAATAATTTATATTTTAAAAATATAAACATACACACTTATGTGTTTTTCTAAAGGAGAATATAAATTAATATATGAACATAATACAAAGAGTTTGCTTGACAAAAATATTATTTTAGTTTAACCACTATCAACAAATAAAATGCTATTGATGGTTCACTATTGTCTTCAATGATACTAGCATACAATCATGATTAGAATTTCTTTTACTAGATCATAATAATTATTAATTGAAATGTGTAATATTTATAAATTATTATTAAAGAACCAACATAAAAAGGAAATAAACATACTCTCAAGGACTCAACATAAAAAGGATTATTAAATATTTATGGAAAGTCTTGCTTCAAGTCTTCATGGCCTGACCAGTGTTAGAATATCATATTTATCATCATCATCATCAAGTTGTGCCTATAATTTGTAAAATACAAATTAATATTATATATATGAATCTAAAAACGAATCACCATGCAAAACTTATCATCAATGAATTAGTGAATCTAAGTGATTTCAAGTTAACTTAGAGGTTCATAAATTTTCTACACACAAAAACAAATTATTAAACATTATATTTTGATAAGACCTATTAAAATGTTTTCTAAATTAATTTAATTGTTTACAAAATCTCACTACACGATATATAACATCCCTCTTTTTAATTTTGACATATTTTTGAGAATCAAGTCTTTGAGTAAAAACAAAAGTCTTAGTAAAACAAAAATAGAAAAACCCTTTAGTTTTTGCATGATCTCTTGTAGTTTTGATCAACAATTATATTTTGATAACTAATCAAACCATTTTTTTCTTTTTTAGAACAATGAGAAAGTGTTGAACATTTGATAATGATGGATTTATTTATAGGAGTTTTAGCTTTAGTAGTTATTGTATCATTTATTTGTTGGGTAATTAAGGATTGGCGAGCAAGAACAACTCACTGAGTAAAAAATGCTAGTCGAGCAGCAAAAAATTCTCAACGATCAGCATTAGAGGTAGACCGTCAATTGATGCAAGAGATGGTTGATGTTTCAACATATGATTTGACTCACCATCTTTCACTTCATCAAGAGACGTGTGCAATATGTAAAAAAGACTTTGTACATAGATGCACAATCCATGGTCTACCTTGTCAAAATGTCTTATGTGAGACATGTTTAACTCAGAACATATCAGCGACATAGATTGTCCAATGTCCTGTTTGTAGGGAAAAATTTAGAGAGGGTAAAATGATTGTAAAATATAATAAATTAATAAATTTAATGTATTAGTTATTTTCTCTTTTGTTGTATGTATTTAAATTTTAGATTTATGTTTTTATGGCATTTAAAATATGTTTTAAAATAAAACTCTTTATTTTTATTTTTTTTTATATTTTTTAAAATTTGTAATTCTTCATGAGAATATAATAAAATTATAAAATTTGATTTTAATATGTAAATAGTAATGAACATGAATAAGTAAACATGGAGATTTGATTGATTAATATTACAACTTAAACAAATTATTATCAAAGTTAAAAAAAAGTACATAAAAAAAGCACACTTTTTTATTTATAATTTAAAATGTTAAAATTTTGATCAAATACTTTAAAAAAAGTATTATTTCAAAAGGTGGGTTATGGAGTGAACTATTTTGATTAACCCAATCAAGCATGTACACATGTATTAACATCACAAACCCCGCTTCTTTGGTTTATATAAATGGTAGACCAAAAAAGAAAAGTAAAAATGTAGCATTTGTGTCCAACCCTAAAGAGAATGAAGATTAAGATGAAAAAGACACTGAGAAAAGCCTATCAAATACTATAGTTTATATTAAGAGTAAATGTAACCTCGCCTTAAAAAAATTTGGATAAAAATTGAAGGACTAATTTATCAGGAAAGAAGTCTGATTCACGTCCCTCAAACAAAAGAAAGATCCAGCAAAGGCAAAAGAGCTCAATGCTATGAATTTGAAGGATTTGATCACATAAAAACTGCATGTCCTAATTTTTCTCATGAAATGGAGGAAGGATTTTTTCTATCTTTTGGTCTGAATTTGATAATTAAATTGGAGTAGAAGGAGCTAATAATGTCATGGTTTTCACTGGTAAATATGAATTTTGTGGTGAGTCTGGAGATGAAAACATTTTAGCAATAGAGCATGTTGAAACTTATAGAGAATTGCTCATTGAATGGAAAGAGTTTTGCAAAAGAGAACAGAAGCAACAAGACATCATAAGTACTTTTTCCTTTAAGAGATAGAGGAACTTCTTTCAACCATCTCAGAGCTGGAAGAAAAAGTTAACTTGCTGAATTAAACACATATTTCATGTGCACGTGGAAGAGAATTAATCAAATTAAATATTGAAATGATAACCCTCACTTGCATTAGTTTATGGTCTACCTTTAATGTTGTTCGACTAGCATTTTTTATTTTTTGAAGCCTCATTTTCTGCTAAGTGAGTAGCTCGGCGAGCATTTCTTGCTCATCACTCTGCAATTACACATTAAATAGTAGGTACAAAAATAACTAAAACCAAAACTCCTAAAAATAACCTTATCTCTATCAAATGTCCAAGATTCACTTATCTCCTGAAAAAGAAAAAAAAGTATGATAGTTTATCAAAACCACATTATCAATATGTTTATCAAAATTTCGAGATTCTTCAGCAATAAACATATTTACAGAAACTAAAATCAAGAAACAATTTCAACGTTCCAGTGATTTTGAATAAATTCATGTAGTGTATGATTCTCTTACAATTATTAGAATGTACCACGTTACAACGAATATGTTTACTGATAAAAAATTAAAAAATACCTAAGTTGAACTATTGAGAAAATATTATTATTGCGATCTGCTAAGGTTAGATTAAGTCTCTTTCTACTCCATATTCTAAGTAAAAATAATAATATTTTGTTTCCTTTGCATTCTTGGTCGATGATAGAATTGTTTTTTTTTGTTGAGGTTTTTTTTATTTTTTATTTTTAATAATTACAATAATTGGTAATTAAAAAATAAATGAAATAATTACATTTTTATTTTTACATAACGTAATAATAAAATTTGAAAGGAAACATGTGATTTTTCTTTCAAATACAAATATACATGTGTATGCACGCACGTGCGCGCGCATATATATATATATATTAAATAATTTATATTTTAAAAATATAAACATACACACTTATGTGTTTTTCTAAAGGAGAATATAAATTAATATATGAACATAATACAAAGAGTTTGCTTGACAAAAATATTATTTTAGTTTAACCACTATCAACAAATAAAATGCTATTGATGGTTCACTATTGTCTTCAATGATACTAGCATACAATCATGATTAGAATTTCTTTTACTAGATCATAATAATTATTAATTGAAATGTGTAATATTTATAAATTATTATTAAAGAACCAACATAAAAAGGAAACAAACATACTCTCAAGGACTCAACATAAAAAGGATTATTAAATATTTATGGAAAGTCTTGCTTCAAGTCTTCATGGCCTGACCAGTGTTAGAATATCATATTTATCATCATCATCATCAAATTTGTGCCTATAATTTGTAAAATACAAATTAATATTATATATATGAATCTAAAAATGAATCACCATGCAAAACTTATCATCAATAAACTAGTGAATCTAAGTGATTTCAAGTTAACTTAGAGGTTCATAAATTTTCTACACACAAAAACAAATTATTAAACATTATATTTTGATAAGACCTATTAAAATGTTTTCTAAATTAATTTAATTGTTTACAAAATCTCACTACACGATATATAACATCCCTCTTTTTAATTTTGACATATTTTTGAGAATCAAGTCTTTGAGTAAAAACAAAAGTCTTAGTAAAACAAAAATAGAAAAACCCTTTAGTTTTTGCATGATCTCTTGTAGTTTTGATCAACAATTATATTTTGATAACTAATCAAACCATTTTTTTCTTTTTTAGAACAATGAGAAAGTGTTGAACATTTGATAATGATGGATTTATTTATAGGAGTTTTAGCTTTAGTAGTTATTGTATCATTTATTTGTTGGGTAATTAAGGATTGGCGAGCAAGAACAACTCACTGAGTAAAAAATGCTAGTCGAGCAGCAAAAAATTCTCAACGATCAGCATTAGAGGTAGACCGTCAATTGATGCAAGAGATGGTTGATGTTTCAACATATGATTTGACTCACCATCTTTCACTTCATCAAGAGACGTGTGCAATATGTAAAAAAGACTTTGTACATAGATGCACAATCCATGGTCTACCTTGTCAAAATGTCTTATGTGAGACATGTTTAACTCAGAACATATCAGCGACATAGATTGTCCAATGTCCTGTTTGTAGGGAAAAATTTAGAGAGGGTAAAATGATTGTAAAATATAATAAATTTAATGTATTAGTTATTTTCTCTTTTGTTGTATGTATTTAAATTTTAGATTTATGTTTTTATGGCATTTAAAATATGTTTTAAAATAAAACTCTTTATTTTTATTTTTTTTTATATTTTTTAAAATTTGTAATTCTTCATGAGAATATAATAAAATTATAAAATTTGATTTTAATATGTAAATAGTAATGAACATGAATAAGTAAACATGGAGATTTGATTGATTAATATTACAACTTAAACAAATTATTATCAAAGTTAAAAAAAAGTACATAAAAAAAGCACACTTTTTTATTTATAATTTAAAATGTTAAAATTTTGATCAAATACTTTAAAAAAAGTATTATTTCAAAAGGTGGGTTATGGAGTGAACTATTTTGATTAACCCAATCAAGCATGTACACATGTATTAACATCACAAACCCCGCTTCTTTGGTTTATATAAATGGTAGACCAAAAAAGAAAAGTAAAAATGTAGCATTTGTGTCCAACCCTAAAGAGAATGAAGATTAAGATGAAAAAGACACTGAGAAAAGCCTATCAAATACTATAGTTTATATTAAGAGTAAATGTAACCTCGCCTTAAAAAAATTTGGATAAAAATTGAAGGACTAATTTATCAGGAAAGAAGTCTGATTCACGTCCCTCAAACAAAAGAAAGATCCAGCAAAGGCAAAAGAGCTCAATGCTATGAATTTGAAGGATTTGATCACATAAAAACTGCATGTCCTAATTTTTCTCATGAAATGGAGGAAGGATTTTTTCTATCTTTTGGTCTGAATTTGATAATTAAATTGGAGTAGAAGGAGCTAATAATGTCATGGTTTTCACTGGTAAATATGAATTTTGTGGTGAGTCTGGAGATGAAAACATTTTAGCAATAGAGCATGTTAAAACTTATAGAGAATTGCTCATTGAATGGAAAGAGTTTTGCAAAAGAGAACAGAAGCAACAAGACATCATAAGTACTTTTTCCTTTAAGAGATAGAGGAACTTCTTTCAACCATCTCAGAGCTGGAAGAAAAAGTTAACTTGCTGAATTAAACACATATTTCATGTGCACGTGGAAGAGAATTAATCAAATTAAATATTGAAATGATAACCCTCACTTGCATTAGTTTATGGTCTACCTCTAATGTTGTTCGACTAGCATTTTTTATTTTTTGAAGCCTCATTTTCTGCTAAGTGAGTAGCTCGGCGAGCATTTCTTGCTCATCACTCTGCAATTACACATTAAATAGTAGGTACAAAAACTACTAAAACCAAAACTCCTAAAAATAACCTTATCTCTATCAAATGTCCAAGATTCACTTATCTCCTGAAAAAGAAAAAAAGTATGATAGTTTATCAAAACCACATTATCAATATGTTTATCAAAATTTCAAGATTCTTCAGCAATAAACATATTTACAGAAACTAAAATCAAGAAACAATTTCAACGTTCCAGTGATTTTGAATAAATTCATGTAGTGTATGATTCTCTTACAATTATTAGAATGTACCACGTTACAACGAATATGTTTACTGATAAAAAATTAAAAAATACCTAAGTTGAACTATTGAGAAAATATTATTATTGCGATCTGCTAAGGTTAGATTAAGTCTCTTTCTACTCCATATTCTAAGTAAAAATAATAATATTTTGTTTCCTTTGCATTCTTGGTCGATGATAGAATTGTTTTTTTTTTTGAGGTTTTTATTTTTTTTTAATTTTTAATAATTACAATAATTGGTAATTAAAAAATAAATGAAATAATTACATTTTTATTTTTACATAACATAATAATAAAATTTGAAAGGAAACATGTGATTTTTCTTTCAAATACAAATATACATGTGTATGCACGCACGTGCGCGCGCATATATATATATATATATATATATATATATATATATATATATATATATATATATATATATATATATATATATATATATATATATATTAAATAATTTATATTTTAAAAATATAAACATACACACTTATGTGTTTTTCTAAAGGAGAATATAAATTAATATATGAACATAATACAAAGAGTTTGCTTGACAAAAATATTATTTTAGTTTAACCACTATCAACAAATAAAATGCTATTGATGGTTCACTATTGTCTTCAATGATAGTAGCATACAATCATGATTAGAATTTCTTTTACTAGATCATAATAATTATTAATTGAAATGTGTAATATTTATAAATTATTATTAAAGAACCAACATAAAAAGGAAACAAACATACTCTCAAGGACTCAACATAAAAAGGATTATTAAATATTTATGGAAAGTCTTGCTTCAAGTCTTCATGGCCTGACCAGTGTTAGAATATCATATTTATCATCATCATCAAATTTGTGCCTATAATTTGTAAAATACAAATTAATATTATATATATGAATCTAAAAATGAATCACCATGCAAAACTTATCATCAATAAACTAGTGAATCTAAGTGATTTCAAGTTAACTTAGAGGTTCATAAATTTTCTACACACAAAAACAAATTATTAAACATTATATTTTGATAAGACCTATTAAAATGTTTTCTAAATTAATTTAATTGTTTACAAAATCTCACTACACGATATATAACATCCCTCTTTTTAATTTTGACATATTTTTGAGAATCAAGTCTTTGAGTAAAAACAAAAGTCTTAGTAAAACAAAAATAGAAAAACCCTTTAGTTTTTGCATGATCTCTTGTAGTTTTGATCAACAATTATATTTTGATAACTAATCAAACCATTTTTTTCTTTTTTAGAACAATGAGAAAGTGTTGAACATTTGATAATGATGGATTTATTTATAGGAGTTTTAGCTTTAGTAGTTATTGTATCATTTATTTGTTGGGTAATTAAGGATTGGCGAGCAAGAACAACTCACTGAGTAAAAAATGCTAGTCGAGCAGCAAAAAATTCTCAACGATCAGCATTAGAGGTAGACCGTCAATTGATGCAAGAGATGGTTGATGTTTCAACATATGATTTGACTCACCATCTTTCACTTCATCAAGAGACGTGTGCAATATGTAAAAAAGACTTTGTACATAGATGCACAATCCATGGTCTACCTTGTCAAAATGTCTTATGTGAGACATGTTTAACTCAGAACATATCAGCGACATAGATTGTCCAATGTCCTGTTTGTAGGGAAAAATTTAGAGAGGGTAAAATGATTGTAAAATATAATAAATTAATAAATTTAATGTATTAGTTATTTTCTCTTTTGTTGTATGTATTTAAATTTTAGATTTATGTTTTTATGGCATTTAAAATATGTTTTAAAATAAAACTCTTTATTTTTATTTTTTTTATATTTTTTAAAATTTGTAATTCTTCATGAGAATATAATAAAATTATAAAATTTGATTTTAATATGTAAATAGTAATGAACATGAATAAGTAAACATGGAGATTTGATTGATTAATATTACAACTTAAACAAATTATTATCAAAGTTAAAAAAAAGTACATAAAAAAAGCACACTTTTTTATTTATAATTTAAAATGTTAAAATTTTGATCAAATACTTTAAAAAAAGTATTATTTCAAAAGGTGGGTTATGGAGTGAACTATTTTGATTAACCCAATCAAGCATGTACACATGTATTAACATCACAAACCCCGCTTCTTTGGTTTATATAAATGGTAGACCAAAAAAGAAAAGTAAAAATGTAGCATTTGTGTCCAACACTAAAGAGAATGAAGATTAAGATGAAAAAGACACTGAGAAAAGCCTATCAAATACTATAGTTTATATTAAGAGTAAATGTAACCTCGCCTTAAAAAAAATTGGATAAAAATTGAAGGACTAATTTATCAGGAAAGAAGTCTGATTCACGTCCCTCAAACAAAAGAAAGATCCAGCAAAGGCAAAAGAGCTCAATGCTATGAATTTGAAGGATTTGATCACATAAAAACTGCATGTCGTACTTTTCTCATGAAATGGAGGAAGGATTTTTTCTATCTTTTGGTCTGAATTTGATAATTAAATTGGAGGAGAAGGAGCTAATAATGTCATGGTTTTCACTGGTAAATATGAATTTTGTGGTGAGTCTGGAGATGAAAACATTTTAGTAATAGAGCATGTTGAAACTTATAGAGAATTTCTCATTGAATGGAAAGAGTTTTGCAAAAGAGAACAGAAGCAACAAGACATCATAAGTACTTTTTCCTTTAAGAGATAGAGAACTTCTTTCAACCATCTCAGAGCTGGAAGAAAAAGTTAACTTGCTGAATTAAACACATATTTCATGTGCACGTGGAAGAGAATTAATCAAATTAAATATTGAAATGATAACCCTCACTTGCATTAGTTTATGGTCTACCTTTAATGTTGTTCGACTAGCATTTTTTTATTTTTTGAAGCCTCATTTTCTGCTAAGTGAGTAGCTCGGCGAGCATTTCTTGCTCATCACTCTGCAATTACACATTAAATAGTAGGTACAAAAACAACTAAAACCAAAACTCCTAAAAATAACCTTATCTCTATCAAATGTCCAAGATTCACTTATCTCCTGAAAAAGAAAAAAAGTATGATAGTTTATCAAAACCACATTATCAATATGTTTATCAAAATTTCAAGATTCTTCACCAATAAACATATTTACAGAAACTAAAATCAAGAAACAATTTCAACGTTCCAGTGATTTTGAATAAATTCATGTAGTGTATGATTCTCTTACAATTATTAGAATGTACCACGTTACAACGAATATGTTTACTGATAAAAAATTAAAAAATACCTAAGTTGAACTATTGAGAAAATATAATTATTGTGATCTGCTAAGGTTAGATTAAGTCTCTTTCTACTCCATATTCTAAGTAAAAATAATAATATTTTGTTTCCTTTGCATTCTTGGTCGATGATAGAATTGTTTTTTTTTTTTGAGGTTTTTTTTTAATTTTTTATTTTTAATAATTACAATAATTGGTAATTAAAAAATAAATGAAATAATTACATTTTTATTTTTACATAACGTAATAATAAAATTTAAAAGGAAACATGTGATTTTTCTTTCAAATACAAATATACATGCGTATGCGCGCACGTGCGCGCGCATATGTATATATATATATATATATATATATATATATATATATATATATATATATATATATATATATATATATATATATATATATATATATATATATATATATATATATATATATATATATATATATATATATATATATATATATATATATATATATATATATATATATATATATATTAAATAATTTATATTTTAAAAATATAAACATACACACTTATGTGTTTTTCTAAAGGAGAATATAAATTAATATATGAACATAATACAAAGAGTTTGCTTGACAAAAATATTATTTTAGTTTAACCACTATCAACAAATAAAATGCTATTGATGGTTCACTATTGTCTTCAATGATACTAGCATACAATCATGATTAGAATTTCTTTTACTAGATCATAATAATTATTAATTGAAATGTGTAATATTTATAAATTATTATTAAAGAACCAACATAAAAAGGAAACAAACATACTCTCAAGGACTCAACATAAAAAGGATTATTAAATATTTATGGAAAGTCTTGCTTCAAGTCTTCATGGCCTGACCAGTGTTAGAATATCATATTTATCATCATCATCATCAAGTTGTGCCTATAATTTGTAAAATACAAATTAATATTATATATATGAATCTAAAAATGAATCACCATGCAAAACTTATCATCAATAAACTAGTGAATCTAAGTGATTTCAAGTTAACTTAGAGGTTCATAAATTTTCTACACACAAAAACAAATTATTAAACATTATATTTTGATAAGACCTATTAAAATGTTTTATAAATTAATTTAATTGTTTACAAAATCTCACTACACGATATATAACATCCCTCTTTTTAATTTTGACATATTTTTGAGAATCAAGTCTTTGAGTAAAAACAAAAGTCTTAGTAAAACAAAAATAGAAAAACCCTTTAGTTTTTGCATGATCTCTTGTAGTTTTGATCAACAATTATATTTTGATAACTAATCAAACCATTTTTTTCTTTTTTAGAACAATGAGAAAGTGTTGAACATTTGATAATGATGGATTTATTTATAGGAGTTTTAGCTTTAGTAGTTATTGTATCATTTATTTGTTGGGTAATTAAGGATTGGCGAGCAAGAACAACTCACTGAGTAAAAAATGCTCGTCGAGCAGCAAAAAATTCTCAACGATCAGCATTAGAGGTAGACCGTCAATTGATGCAAGAGATGGTTGATGTTTCAACATATGATTTGACTCACCATCTTTCACTTCATCAAGAGACGTGTGCAATATGTAAAAAAGACTTTGTACATAGATGCACAATCCATGGTCTACCTTGTCAAAATGTCTTATGTGAGACATGTTTAACTCAGAACATATCAGCGACATAGATTGTCCAATGTCCTGTTTGTAGGGAAAAATTTAGAGAGGGTAAAATGATTGTAAAATATAATAAATTAATAAATTTAATGTATTAGTTATTTTCTCTTTTGTTGTATGTATTTAAATTTTAGATTTATGTTTTTATGGCATTTAAAATATGTTTTAAAATAAAACTCTTTATTTTTATTTTTTTTATATTTTTAAAATTTGTAATTCTTCATGAGAATATAATAAAATTATAAAATTTGATTTTAATATGTAAATAGTAATGAACATGAATAAGTAAACATGGAGATTTGATTGATTAATATTACAACTTAAACAAATTATTATCAAAGTTAAAAAAAAGTACATAAAAAAAGCACACTTTTTTATTTATAATTTAAAATGTTAAAATTTGATCAAATACTTTAAAAAAAGTATTATTTCAAAAGGTGGGTTATGGAGTGAACTATTTTGATTAACCCAATCAAGCATGTACACATGTATTAACATCACAAACCCCACTTCTTTGGTTTATATAAATGGTAGACCAAAAAAGAAAAGTAAAAATGTAGCATTTGTGTCCAACACTAAAGAGAATGAAGATTAAGATGAAAAAGACACTGAGAAAAGCCTATCAAATACTATAGTTTATATTAAGAGTAAATGTAACCTCGCCTTAAAAAAATTTGGATAAAAATTGAAGGACTAATTTATCAGGAAAGAAGTCTGATTCACGTCCCTCAAACAAAAGAAAGATCCAGCAAAGGCAAAAGAGCTCAATGCTATGAATTTGAAGGATTTGATCACATAAAAACTGCATGTCCTACTTTTCTCATGAAATGGAGGAAGGATTTTTTCTATCTTTTGGTCTGAATTAGATAATTAAATTGGAGGAGAAGGAGCTAATAATGTCATGGTTTTCACTGGTAAATATGAATTTTGTGGTGAGTCTGGAGATGAAAACATTTTAGTAATAGAGCATGTTGAAACTTATAGAGAATTGCTCATTGAATGGAAAGAGTTTTGCAAAATAGAACAGAAGCAACAAGACATCATAAGTACTTTTTCCTTTAAGAGATAGAGGAACTTCTTTCAACCATCTCAGAGCTGGAAGAAAAAGTTAACTTGCTAAATTAAACACATATTTCATGTGCACGTGGAAGAGAATTAATCAAATTAAATATTGAAATGATAACCCTCACTTGCATTAGTTTATGGTCTACCTTTAATGTTGTTCGACTAGCATTTTTTAGTTTTTGAAGCCTCATTTTCTGCTAAGTGAGTAGCTCGGCGAGCATTTCTTGCTCATCACTCTGCAATTACACATTAAATAGTAGGTACAAAAACTACTAAAACCAAAACTCCTAAAAATAACCTTATCTCTATCAAATGTCCAAGATTCAGTTATCTCCTGAAAAAGAAAAAAAGTATGATAGTTTATCAAAACCACATTATGAATATGTTTATCAAAATTTCAAGATTCTTCAGCAATAAACATATTTACAGAAACTAAAATCAAGAAACAATTTCAAAGTTCCAGTGATTTTGAATAAATTCATGTAGTGTATGATTCTCTTACAATTATTAGAATGTACCACGTTACAACGAATATGTTTACTGATAAAAAATTAAAAAATACCTAAGTTGAACTATTGAGAAAATATTATTATTGCGATCTGCTAAGGTTAGATTAAGTCTCTTTCTACTCCATATTCTAAGTAAAAATAATAATATTTTGTTTCCTTTGCATTCTTGGTCGATGATAGAATTGTTTTTTTTTTTTTTGAGGTTTTTTTTTTATTTTTATTTTTAATAATTACAATAATTGGTAATTAAAAAATAAATGAAATAATTACATTTTTATTTTTACATAACGTAATAATAAAATTTGAAAGGAAACATGTGATTTTTCTTTCAAATACAAATATACATGCGTATGCGCGCACGTGCGCGCGCATATAAATATATATATATATATATATATATATTATATATATATATATATATATATATATATATATATATATATATATATATATATATATATATATATATATATATATATATATATATTAAATAATTTATATTTTAAAAATATAAACATACACACTTATGTGTTTTTCTAAAGGAGAATATAAATTAATATATGAACATAATACAAAGAGTTTGCTTGACAAAAATATTATTTTAGTTTAACCACTATCAACAAATAAAATGCTATTGATGGTTCACTATTGTCTTCAATGATACTAGCATACAATCATGATTAGAATTTCTTTTACTAGATCATAATAATTATTAATTGAAATGTGTAATATTTATAAATTATTATTAAAGAACCAACATAAAAAGGAAACAAACATACTCTCAAGGACTCAACATAAAAAGGATTATTAAATATTTATGGAAAGTCTTGCTTCAAGTCTTCATGGCCTGACCAGTGTTAGAATATCATATTTATCATCATCATCATCAAGTTGTGCCTATAATTTGTAAAATACAAATTAATATTATATATATGAATCTAAAAATGAATCACCATGCAAAACTTATCATCAATAAACTAGTGAATCTAAGTGATTTCAAGTTAACTTAGAGGTTCATAAATTTTCTACACACAAAAACAAATTATTAAACATTATATTTTGATAAGACCTATTAAAATGTTTTATAAATTAATTTAATTGTTTACAAAATCTCACTACACGATATATAACATCCCTCTTTTTAATTTTGACATATTTTTGAGAATCAAGTCTTTGAGTAAAAACAAAAGTCTTAGTAAAACAAAAATAGAAAAACCCTTTAGTTTTTGCATGATCTCTTGTAGTTTTGATCAACAATTATATTTTGATAACTAATCAAACCATTTTTTTCTTTTTTAGAACAATGAGAAAGTGTTGAACATTTGATAATGATGGATTTATTTATAGGAGTTTTAGCTTTAGTAGTTATTGTATCATTTATTTGTTGGGTAATTAAGGATTGGCGATCAAGAACAACTCACTGAGTAAAAAATGCTCGTCGAGCAGCAAAAAATTCTCAACGATCAGCATTAGAGGTAGATCGTCAATTGATGCAAGAGATGGTTGATGTTTCAACATATGATTTGACTCACCATCTTTCACTTCATCAAGAGACGTGTGCAATATGTAAAAAAGACTTTGTACATAGATGCACAATCCATGGTCTACCTTGTCAAAATGTCTTATGTGAGACATGTTTAACTCAGAACATATCAGCGACATAGATTGTCCAATGTCCTGTTTGTAGGGAAAAATTTAGAGAGGGTAAAATGATTGTAAAATATAATAAATTAATAAATTTAATGTATTAGTTATTTTCTCTTTTGTTGTATGTATTTAAATTTTAGATTTATGTTTTTATGGCATTTAAAATATGTTTTAAAATAAAACTCTTTATTTTTATTTTTTTAATATTTTTTAAAATTTGTAATTCTTCATGAGAATATAATAAAATTATAAAATTTGATTTTAATATGTAAATAGTAATGAACATGAATAAGTAAACATGGAGATTTGATTGATTAATATTACAACTTAAACAAATTATTATCAAAGTTAAAAAAAAGTACATAAAAAAAGCACACTTTTTTATTTATAATTTAAAATGTTAAAATTTTGATCAAATACTTTAAAAAAAGTATTATTTCAAAAGGTGGGTTATGGAGTGAACTATTTTGATTAACCCAATCAAGCATGTACACATGTATTAACATCACAAACCCCGCTTCTTTGGTTTATATAAATGGTAGACCAAAAAAGAAAAGTAAAAATGTAGCATTTGTGTCCAACACTAAAGAGAATGAAGATTAAGATGAAAAAGACACTGAGAAAAGCCTATCAAATACTATAGTTTATATTAAGAGTAAATGTAACCTCGCCTTAAAAAAATTTGGATAAAAATTGAAGGACTAATTTATCAGGAAAGAAGTCTGATTCACGTCCCTCAAACAAAAGAAAGATCCAGCAAAGGCAAAAGAGCTCAATGCTATGAATTTGAAGGATTTGATCACATAAAAACTGCATGTCCTACTTTTCTCATGAAATGGAGGAAGGATTTTTTCTATCTTTTGGTCTGAATTAGATAATTAAATTGGAGGAGAAGGAGCTAATAATGTCATGGTTTTCACTGGTAAATATGAATTTTGTGGTGAGTCTGGAGATGAAAACATTTTAGTAATAGAGCATGTTGAAACTTATAGAGAATTGCTCATTGAATGGAAAGAGTTTTGCAAAATAGAACAGAAGCAACAAGACATCATAAGTATTTTTTCCTTTAAGAGATAGAGGAACTTCTTTCAACCATCTCAGAGCTGGAAGAAAAAGTTAACTTGCTAAATTAAACACATATTTCATGTGCACGTGGAAGAGAATTAATCAAATTAAATATTGAAATGATAACCCTCACTTGCATTAGTTTATGGTCTACCTTTAATGTTGTTCGACTAGCATTTTTTAGTTTTTGAAGCCTCATTTTCTGCTAAGTGAGTAGCTCGGCGAGCATTTCTTGCTCATCACTCTGCAATTACACATTAAATAGTAGGTACAAAAACTACTAAAACCAAAACTCCTAAAAATAACCTTATCTCTATCAAATGTCCAAGATTCACTTATCTCCTGAAAAAGAAAAAAAGTATGATAGTTTATCAAAACCACATTATGAATATGTTTATCAAAATTTCAAGATTCTTCAGCAATAAACATATTTACAGAAACTAAAATCAAGAAACAATTTCAAAGTTCCAGTGATTTTGAATAAATTCATGTAGTGTATGATTCTCTTACAATTATTAGAATGTACCACGTTACAACGAATATGTTTACTGATAAAAAATTAAAAAATACCTAAGTTGAACTATTGAGAAAATATTATTATTGCGATCTGCTAAGGTTAGATTAAGTCTCTTTCTACTCCATATTCTAAGTAAAAATAATAATATTTTGTTTCCTTTGCATTCTTGGTCGATGATAGAATTGTTTTTTTTTTTTTTGAGGTTTTTTTATTTATTTTTATTTTTAATAATTACAATAATTGGTAATTAAAAAATAAATGAAATAATTACATTTTTATTTTTACATAACGTAATAATAAAATTTGAAAGGAAACATGTGATTTTTCTTTCAAATACAAATATACATGCGTATGCGCGCACGTGCGCGCGCATATAAATATATATATATATATATATATATATATATATATATATATAATATATATATATATATATATATATATATATATATATATATATATATATATATTAAATAATTTATATTTTAAAAATATAAACATACACACTTATGTGTTTTTCTAAAGGAGAATATAAATTAATATATGAACATAATACAAAGAGTTTGCTTGACAAAAATATTATTTTAGTTTAACCACTATCAACAAATAAAATGCTATTGATGGTTCACTATTGTCTTCAATGATACTAGCATACAATCATGATTAGAATTTCTTTTACTAGATCATAATAATTATTAATTGAAATGTGTAATATTTATAAATTATTATTAAAGAACCAACATAAAAAGGAAACAAACATACTCTCAAGGACTCAACATAAAAAGGATTATTAAATATTTATGGAAAGTCTTGCTTCAAGTCTTCATGGCCTGACCAGTGTTAGAATATCATATTTATCATCATCATCATCAAGTTGTGCCTATAATTTGTAAAATACAAATTAATATTATATATATGAATCTAAAAATGAATCACCATGCAAAACTTATCATCAATAAACTAGTGAATCTAAGTGATTTCAAGTTAACTTAGAGGTTCATAAATTTTCTACACACAAAAACAAATTATTAAACATTATATTTTGATAAGACCTATTAAAATGTTTTATAAATTAATTTAATTGTTTACAAAATCTCACTACACGATATATAACATCCCTCTTTTTAATTTTGACATATTTTTGAGAATCAAGTCTTTGAGTAAAAACAAAAGTCTTAGTAAAACAAAAATAGAAAAACCCTTTAGTTTTTGCATGATCTCTTGTAGTTTTGATCAACAATTATATTTTGATAACTAATCAAACCATTTTTTTCTTTTTTAGAACAATGAGAAAGTGTTGAACATTTGATAATGATGGATTTATTTATAGGAGTTTTAGCTTTAGTAGTTATTGTATCATTTATTTGTTGGGTAATTAAGGATTGGCGATCAAGAACAACTCACTGAGTAAAAAATGCTCGTCGAGCAGCAAAAAATTCTCAACGATCAGCATTAGAGGTAGACCGTCAATTGATGCAAGAGATGGTTGATGTTTCAACATATGATTTGACTCACCATCTTTCACTTCATCAAGAGACGTGTGCAATATGTAAAAAAGACTTTGTACATAGATGCACAATCCATGGTCTACCTTGTCAAAATGTCTTATGTGAGACATGTTTAACTCAGAACATATCAGCGACATAGATTGTCCAATGTCCTGTTTGTAGGGAAAAATTTAGAGAGGGTAAAATGATTGTAAAATATAATAAATTAATAAATTTAATGTATTAGTTATTTTCTCTTTTGTTGTATGTATTTAAATTTTAGATTTATGTTTTTATGGCATTTAAAATATGTTTTAAAATAAAACTCTTTATTTTTATTTTTTTAATATTTTTTAAAATTTGTAATTCTTCATGAGAATATAATAAAATTATAAAATTTGATTTTAATATGTAAATAGTAATGAACATGAATAAGTAAACATGGAGATTTGATTGATTAATATTACAACTTAAACAAATTATTATCAAAGTTAAAAAAAAGTACATAAAAAAAGCACACTTTTTTATTTATAATTTAAAATGTTAAAATTTTGATCAAATACTTTAAAAAAAGTATTATTTCAAAAGGTGGGTTATGGAGTGAACTATTTTGATTAACCCAATCAAGCATGTACACATGTATTAACATCACAAACCCCGCTTCTTTGGTTTATATAAATGGTAGACCAAAAAAGAAAAGTAAAAATGTAGCATTTGTGTCCAACACTAAAGAGAATGAAGATTAAGATGAAAAAGACACTGAGAAAAGCCTATCAAATACTATAGTTTATATTAAGAGTAAATGTAACCTCGCCTTAAAAAAATTTGGATAAAAATTGAAGGACTAATTTATCAGGAAAGAAGTCTGATTCACGTCCCTCAAACAAAAGAAAGATCCAGCAAAGGCAAAAGAGCTCAATGCTATGAATTTGAAGGATTTGATCACATAAAAACTGCATGTCCTACTTTTCTCATGAAATGGAGGAAGGATTTTTTCTATCTTTTGGTCTGAATTAGATAATTAAATTGGAGGAGAAGGAGCTAATAATGTCATGGTTTTCACTGGTAAATATGAATTTTGTGGTGAGTCTGGAGATGAAAACATTTTAGTAATAGAGCATGTTGAAACTTATAGAGAATTGCTCATTGAATGGAAAGAGTTTTGCAAAATAGAACAGAAGCAACAAGACATCATAAGTATTTTTTCCTTTAAGAGATAGAGGAACTTCTTTCAACCATCTCAGAGCTGGAAGAAAAAGTTA
>CATIWC010003839.1:0-40430 GCA_948472305.1 Vicia faba
TGTAATAATTAAAAACTATATAATGAGGCTAGATAGTATATTTATTCATCATTTTCACATTGTATTATGGTATAATAGATGTTAAATAATTTCAATATTTTTCTTCTTCTCCATCACCAAATTTTAGGTTACTTCATCACTAAGAAACTAAGTTAAAAGAATATTAATTAATGACAAATATTTCATATATGTTCATAATAATTAAAATTATACAATGAGGCTTGATAGTATATGCGCAGTGTTGAAACTCATGAACACATTAAATAAATTACTATATCATGAAATACAAATAAATCAAAATATATGAAAATTTTGTAATGTTTAAAACCGATATGGCATGTATGAATTCTTCTATACCCTTTTGCATCATGGGAGATCAAAACCAGCCTTACCCTTACTGGAGAAGTAGTGAGATATGGGTTTGTAACAAGGATGGCTTGTTTGTAGTAAGATGGGGATTTGTAACAAGGATTTTATGGTTTTTAGGGTTTTTGAAGGAATTTGATATTTTGACAGGGTTGTGACAAAGGTTTTTTTTTTCTCTTCGTCGTGTGTGAAAAGAATGAGATTATATAATGGAAATTAGTGGGAAAAAAATGGGCTTTGCATGTGCAATTGGGCCTCCAATAACCACAAACAATAGTGCAGAGTTTTATTCACTTGAGTCTGTCACATTCCAAGCTAAATTGCAGGGGCTTAAGTGCAAATTTTAAGTTAAAATATGAAAACAATAAAGCCGACATCGAGAGAACTAACTCTTGTCCAAAAATGGGCTCAACTGGATAAACGGTGAATTAGTTATGAATTTTTGAAGTTTCGCCTCAGACAACACTTATTTTGGGCTCCAGTGTCAACTCTAACACGTTCTTAAATAAAAACTAGTATTGATTCGGAGCATAAACCAGACTCGACATTGGAAGAAAAGTTGTAGATCTCTGAGTCAATGACCTTGTGTAAAAAGATGGGCCCGATCCGATAAAAACTGACTGAGTTATGAATTTTCGAAGTTTCGACACAAATTAAATAATATTTAGCATTCAGGATTTTCGGGGCGTCACGCACACTCTGAGCAAAAAATGAAGGCCTTTTGGATACGGTTTGAACTCGATACCTTCCTGTGAAATTGTAGTTAACTCAATTTTTGAAATTTTGGCACTAGAACCAGCTCAATACGATGCAAATCGACCAAGTTATGATTTTCTGAACATGACGCAAATAAACTTCTGTCACAAATTTTCTATATGAAAAATACTTGATAAATCTGCATTTTTGAAGACCTTCTGATCGAAATTGGTCTCTAGCCGTGAGAGAAAAAAACGTAGATTACGTCAAGACGAAATTTAGGCCACCAGAACGGGTTCAAAAAAAGCCACAATCTTCAAGTTATGAATTTTTTAGTGCGTAAAAACTGCACTTTCAGCACACTTTTTTCACCATATTTCTTCGAGAAAACACACACATTCGGAGACCTTCTTTAAAAGAATTGACTCTTGAGCTGAACCTGAATTTTAGAATATGTTATCAGAGATATCTTGGTGAAATAACACCTGAATATGACGCGTCGGGTTGGACTTGTGAATCTTTGAACCCCGAAACCGGTTGCGAAACGGCGAACCAATCTTCAACACTAAAAATACTCTTAGAAACATCCATTGACAAAATAAACGTCGCTTGTAACCTAAAGAAGTTTTCTAATATACCTTGATTCCATAACCATAAATCCAATGATATGCATGTATGTAATAATGAAATGTAAGCCAAAAAGGTCGAAATAAATAGGGTAAATTTTGGGGTACAACAGCTGCCCCTGTTCAATCTTCTTAAACCTGAAGATGTAGATTGGCTAGTCTGCCTTTCGTGATCTGAAGGTGGAAGATGATTGAACACTAGAGTGCCCAGAAATTTGCACTCGTCTGAGATGGTGCTGGACTGTGTAGGTAATATCGGTCTTTGTTTTGGGAGAAATGGAATTTTAGGAACTTCAGTTGTCCCGTTACTCTATTGTTGAATCATCTCTCAATCAAGGAGATGAAAATGTACTGCTATTTGGTCGTGCTCACAGGCTTTACAGTGATTTACTGAGGATAATAAGACTAATTTCTATCTGGTTGTGCTCCAGGTTTTACAGTAACTTGCTGAGGATAATAAGACTGACTGCAATCAAGTCGGGCTCCAGGTTTCACAGTGACTTACTAGGGAGATGAGATTAAACTTTCTATCTGGTCATGCTCCAGGCTTTGCAATCTCAAAAAACTGTTATCTGGTCCGTAGCTTCAGGTTTTAGAAGGAATTAAGTCGTTATTCGGTCGCATCCATGTTTCAACTTGAATTTAAGGCATACTAATATCCGTTCGTTTCCAGGCTTCATAATAATTGGCTGAGTAAACTGCTATCTGGTCGAATTATTAAGCTTCGCAATACCTTATGTTGTTATCCGGGTACCGTGCTCCAGGCTTCAGAAGGAATTAAGTGGTTATCCGGTCGCATTCGGGTTTCAACTTGAATTTAAGGCATACTAACATCTGGTCGTTTTCCAGACTTCATAGTAATTGGCCAAGTAAACTGCTATCTGGTCGAATTCCAAGCTTCGCAGTACCTCATACTGTTTATCCGGTTCGCATCCGGGTTTCAACTTGAATTTAAGATATACCACTATCTAGTCGATTCCAGGGGCTATCGTTAGTATTTTGTAATGTGTTATCCGATCATGCTCCAGGTTTCATAGTGTCTTTTACCGTTATCTAGTTGTGCTCCAGATTTCACAATGCCTTTTACCGTTATTTGGTCGAATCCCAGGTTTCACAGTTCCTTTTACCGTTATCTGGTCGAATTCCCAGGCTTCAGTAATTTGGAGAAATTAAGATATTATCTGGTCGATTTCCTGGCTTCATAGCTTGAATTTGAGATATACCACTATCTGGTCGATTCCAGGCTTCGTAGTATTTTGGAGAAATTAGAAGAGATTATTCCGGTTCGATTTCTGGGGCTTCATAGCTTCAATTTGAGATATACCACTATCTGGTTGATTCCAGGCTTCGTAGTATTTTAGAAAAATCGAGATATTATCTGGTCGATTTTCGGGCTTCATAGCTTGAATTTGAGATATACCACTATCTGGTCGATTCCAGGCTTCTTAGTATTTTTGTACTTATTAAGATATTATCTGGTCAATTTTCGGGCTTCATAGATTTTTAAACTGGAATAGAAATCTTAGTATCGATTTGACTGAACCAGGGAAAACTTGTGAGAACTTCAATTGGGAGAGAAATCTTAGTATCGATTTGATTGATCTCGGGAGAGGTCTCAAATTAACTTTGACTAACTTTGACTGGCATAAAAATCAGGGGAATCTTAGCGGCGATTTGGCTGACCCAGACAAAAGTCTTAAAACATCTTCAACTAGAATAGAAACCTTAGTGTCGGTTTGACTGAACCAGAAAAAATGTTGGAATATCTTCAACTGGAATAGAAACCTTGGTGTTGGTTTGACTGAACCAGAGAAAATCTTGTAAGAATTTGATTGCATCCTTCCCTGAAAGGTAAAGAGTTAGTCATATGTAATGTCATTCTATATGAAATGCATTGAGTAATAATGTTCTCAAAATAAATGAGATTGTGTTGTATGATACGTATGCGCATGCCATTATGTATGGATATGTAATGCCATTGGATATTTTCTAGCTGGGGAAAATAAATTATGGTTGCTGCTGGAGAGTACAAAGAGTTGAGTTTTTCGTTTCCGCTGGGGATAATGACCGAAGATGATTAGCTGGGGATTTAGCATCCATTCTGCTTGAGAACATTCTGCCGGAGAGACTTTGTCTGAGAATAATCATGTGGGGCGAATGACTTTGTGGGGGAAGAGAGATACTCTGTTGGACAATCTGCAGATTTGGAGAAATAAACTCAACTGGGATGAACTTCCATTGCTGGAGAGAAGAGCTCTGTTGGAGATTGAGCTTCTCGCTGTCAGAGAAATAAACTCTGCTCCGAGAAATGGCTTTATATGGCTATAAAACACGGCTGGGGAATGCAGATATCAGCTTTCTGAATGAACCTGTTGGGGAAAGGAATTCCTGCTTGGGGATCTGGAGATCAGACTTGGTTGTTTCGGCTCTACGGGGAATATAGGTATCATTGGCTTGTATGTGATAGTGACTTCGCTTCTAACTGTCTCTGCCCCTTGTACCATGCTGGAAAAAGTACATGCAGAGATTTTATGGATGAATCTATGTCGTGATTGTACTTGAACATGTATTCAACGAGTGTCAGAATGACATCCGCCTCTGGATCGTATCTGAACTGTATTTGAAACATGTGTTGAATGAGTGTCAGAATAACATCTGTCTCTGGATCGTATATGAACTGTATTGAAACATGTGTTGAACGAGTGTCAGAATGGCATCCGTATCTTCTTTATCACCAATTTTAGATTACTTCGTCACTAAGCAAATAGCTTAAGTTAAAAGACTATTAATTAATGACAAATATTGTATATATATATATATAGTTAATAAATGAAATTATATAATAAAGCTTAATATTGTTTTTATTCACCATATTTACAGTTGAATATGGTATAATATATTTGAATTTTTCAAAAATTTCTTTTTCTCCATCACAAAATTTTAGCTTACTTCATCACTAAGACACTAAGTTAAAATACTATTTATTAATGACACATATTTCATATACACAAGTAATAATTAAAATCATTTAATAAGGATTGGTAGCATATTTGTTCTCCAAATTCATATTGTATTACGGTATAATAGATGTAAACAATTTCAATATTATTCTTCTTATCCATCACCAAATTTTAGGTTACTTCATCACTAAGAAACTAAGCTAAAAGAATATTAATTAATGACAAATATTTCATATATGTTCGTAATAATTAAAATTATATAATGAGGCTAGATAGTATATTTATTCACCATATTCACATTGTATTATGGTATAATAGATGTAAACAATTTCAATATTTTTCTTCTTCTCTATCACCAAATTTTAGGTAACTTCATCACTAAGAAAATGCGTTAAAAGACTATTAGTTAATGATAAATATTATATAGGTAACTTATTGTCTTAGCTACGAAGTAACCTAAAATTTTGTGATGTAGAAGAAGAAAAATATTGAAAAAAATCACATATGTTATACGATATTACACTGTAAATATGATGACTAAAAACTATATTAAGCTTTATTATATAATATCACTTATTAACTATATATATATATATATATATAATATATATATAATATATATATATATATAATATATATACTATAATATATATATATATATATATATATATATATATATATATATATATATATATATATATAATATATATATAATTATATATATATATATATATATACTATATATATATTATATTATATATATTAATAGTATATATATATATATATATATATATATATATATATATATATATATATATATATATATATATATATATATATATATATATATATATATATATATAGTTAATAAGTGATATTATATAATAAAGCTTAATATAGTTTTTAGTCATCATAATTTACAGTGTAATATCGTATAACATATGTGATTTTTTCAATATTTTTCTTCTTCTACATCACAAAATTTTAGGTTACTTCGTAGCTAAGACAATAAGTTAAAAGGACTATTACTAATGACACATATTTTCATATACACATGTAAATAATTAAAATTATACAATGAGGATTGATAGTATATTTATTCAGCATATTCATATTGTATTATGGTATAAGTAGATGTAAACAATTTAAATATTTTTCTTCTTCTCTATCATCAATTTTAGATTACTTTGTCACTAAGCAAATAGGTTAAAAGACTATTAATTTATGACAAATATTGTATATATCTAGTTAATAAGTGATATTATATAATAAAGCTTAATACAATTTTTAGTCACCATATTTACAGTGTAATATGGAATAATATATGTGATTTTTTTCAAATATTTTTCTTCTTCTACATCACAAAACTTTTGGTGACTTCATAGCTAAGACACTAAGTTAAAAGACTATTATCAATGATACATATTTCATATACACAGGTATTAATTATTATTATATAATGAGGATCAATAGTATATTTATTCTCCATATTCATAGTGTATTATGGAATTATAGATGTAAATAGTTTTGAATATTTTACTTCTTCTACATCATCAAATTTTAGGTTACTTCATCACTAAGAAACTAAGTTAAAAGACTATTAAATAATGACACATATTTCATATACGTTCATAATAATTAAAACTATATAATGAGGCTAGATAGTATATTTATTCACCGTATTCACATTGTATTATGGTATGATAGATGTAAACAATTTCAATATTTTTCTTCTTCTCCATCACCAAATTTTAGGTAACTTCATCACTAAGAAAATATGTTAAAAGACTATTAATTAATGACAAATATTGTATATATATAGTTAATAAGTGATATAATATATAAAAAGCTTAATACAGTTTTTAGTCACCATATATACAGTGTAATATGGAATAATATATGTGATTTTTTCAATATTTTTCTTGTTCTACATCACAAAATTTAGGTTACTTCAAAGGTAAGACAATAAGTTAACAGACTATTATTAATGATACATATTTCATATACACAGGTAATAATTAAAAACACATAATATGGATCGATAGTATATTAATTCTCCATATTCATATTGTATAATGGAATTATAGATGTAAATAGTTTTGAATATTTTAGTTCTTCTACACCCATTAAATTTTAGGTTACTTCATCACTAAGAAACTACGTTAAAAGACTATTTATTAATGACAAATATTGTATATATATAGTTAATAAGGTGATATTATACAATAAATCTTAATGCAGTTTATAGTCACCATATTTACAGTGTAATATGGAATAATATATGTGATTTTTTTAATATTTTTCTTCTTCTACATCACAAAATTTTAGGTTACTTCATAGCTAAGACACTAAGTTAAAAGACTATTATTAATGATACATATTTCATATACACAGGTAATAATTAAAATTATATAATGAGGATCGATAGTATATTTATTCTCCATATTCATATTGTATTATGGAATTATAGATGTAAATAGTTTTGAATATTTTACTTCTTCTAACTCATCAAATTTTAGGTTACTTCATCACTAAGAAACTAAGTTAAAAGACTATTAAATAATGACACATATTTCATATACGTTCGTAATAATTAAAACCATATAATGAGGGCTAGATAGTATATTTATTCACCGTATTCACATTGTATTATGGTATATAATAGATGTAAACAATTTCAATATTTTTCTTCTTCTCCATCACCAAATTTTAGGTAACTTCATCACTAAGCAAATATGTTAAAAGACTATTGATTAATGACAAATATTGTATATATATAGTTAATAAAGTGATATTATATAATAAATCTTAATACAGTTTATAGTCACCATATTTACAGTGTAATATGGAATAATATATGTGATTTTTTCAATATTTTTCTTCTTCTACATCACAAAACTTTTGGTGACTTCATAGCTAAGACACTAAGTTAAAAGACTATTATCAATGATACATATTTCATATACACAGGTAATAATTAAAATTATATAATGAGGATCAATAGTATATTTATTCTCCATATTCATAGTGTATTATGGAATTATAGATGTAAATAGTTTTGAATATTTTTACTTCTTCTACATCATCAAATTTTAGGTTACTTCATCACTAAGAAACTAAGTTAAAAGACTATTAAATAATGACACATATTTCATATACGTTCGTAATAATTAAAACTATATAATGAGGCTAGATAGTATATTTATTCACCGTATTCACATTGTATTATGGTATAGTAGATGTATAACAATTTCAATATTTTTCTTCTTCTCCATCACCAAATTTTAGGTAACTTCATCACTAAGCAAATACGTTAAAAGAGACTATTGATTAATGACAAATATTGTATATATATATAGTTAATAAGTGATATTATAATAATAAAGCTTAATAGAGTTTTTAGTCACCGTATTTACAAGGTAATATGGAATAATATATGTGATTTTTTCAATATTTTTCTTGTTCTACATCACAAAATTTTAAGTTACTTCATAGCTAAGACACTATGTTAAAAGACTATTACTAATGATACATATTTCATATAGACAGGTAATAATTAAAATTATATAATGTGGATCGATAGTATATTAATTCTCCATATTCATATTGTATTATGGAATTATAGATGTACATAGTTTTGAATATTTTACTTCTTCTACGCCATTAAATTTTAGGTTACTTCATCACTAAGAAACTAAGTTAAAAGACTATTAAATAATGACACATATTTCATATACGTTCGTAATAATTAAAACTATATAATGAGGCTATATAGTATATTTATTCACCATATTCACATTGTATTATGGTATAGTAGATGTAAACAATTTCAATATTTTTCTTCTTCTCCATCACCAAATTTTAGGTAACTTCATCACTAAGCAAATACGTTAAAAGACTATTGATTAATGACAAATATTGTATATATATAGTTAATAAGTGATATTATATAATAAAGCTTAATACAGTTTTTAGTCACAATATTTACAGTGTTATATGGAATAATATATGTGATTTTTTCAATATTTTTCTTGTTCTACATCACAAAATTTTAGGTTACTTCATAGCTAAGACACTAACTAAGTTAAAAGACTATTATTAATGATACATATTTCATATACACAGGTAATAATTAAAATTAGATAATATGGATCGATAGTATACTAATTCTCCATATTCATATTGTATTATGGAATTATAGATGTAAATAATTTGTAATATTTTACTTCTTCTACACCATCAAATTTTAGGTTACTTCATCACTAAGAAACTAAGTTAAAAGACTATTAAATAATGACACATATTTCATATACGTTACTAATAATTAAAACTATATAATGAGGCTAGATAGTATATTTATTGACCATATTCACATTGTATTATGGTATAGTAGATGTAAAGAATTTCAATATTTTTCTTCTTCTTCATCACCAAATTTTAGGTAACTTCATGACTAAGCAAATACGTTAAAAGACTATTGATTAATGACAAATATTGTATATATATAGTTAATAAGTGATATTGTATAATAAAGCTTAATAAAGTTTTTAGTCACCGTATTTACAGTGTAATATGGAATAATATATGTGATTTTTTCAATATTTTTCTTCTTCTACATAACAAAATTTTAGGTTACTTCTTAGCTAAGACACTAAGTTAAAAGACTAATATTAATGAGACATATTTCATATACACGTGTAATAATTAAAATTATTTAATGAGGATCGATAGTATATTTATCCTTCATATTCATATTGTATTATGGAATTATAGATGTAAATAGTTTTGAATATTTTACTTCTTCTACACCATTAAATTTTAGGTTACTTCATCACTAAGAAACTAAGTTAAAGGACTATTAAATAATGACACATATTTCATATACGTTCGTAATAATTAAAACTATATAATGAGGCTAGATAGTATATTTATTCACCATATTCACATTGTATTATGGTATAATTGATGTAAAGAATTTCAATATTTTTCTTCTTCTCCATCACCAAATTTTAGGTAACTTCATCACTAAGCAAATACGTTAAAAGACTATTGATTAATGACAAATATTGTATATTTATAGTTAATAAGTGATATTGTATAATAAAGCTTAATACAGTTTTTAGTCACCGTATTTACAGTGTAATATGGAATTATATATGCGATTTTTTCAATATTTTTCTTCTTCTACATCACAAAATTTTAGGTTACTACATATCTAAGACACTAAGTTAAAAGTCTAATATTAATGACACATATTTCATATACACAGGTAATAATTAAAATTATATAATGAGGATCGATAGTATATTTATTCTCCATATTCATATTGTATTATGGAATTATAAATGTAAATAATTTTGAATATTTTACTTCTTCTAACTCATCAAATTTTAGATTACTTCATCACTAAGAAACTAAGTTAAAAGACTATTAAATAATGACAAATATTTAATATACGTTCGTAATAATTAAAACTATATAATGAGGGTAGATAGTATATTTATTCACCATATTCATATTGTATTATGGTATAATAGATGTAAACAATTTCAATATTTTTCTTCTTCTCCATCACCAAATTTTAGGTAACTTTTTCACTAAGAAAATACGTTAAAAGACTATTGATTAATGACAAATATTGTATATATATATATAGTTAATAAGTGATATTATATAATAAAGCTTAATACAATTTTTAGTCACCATATTTACAGTGTAATATGGAATAATATATGTGATTTTTTTAATATTTTTCTTCTTCTACATCACAAAATTTTACGTTACTTCATAGCTAAGACACTAAGTTAAAAGACTATTATTAATGATACATATTTCATATACACAGGTAATATTTAAAATTTTATAATGAGGATCGATAGTATATTTATTCTCCATATTCATATTGTATTATGAAATTATAAATGTAAATAGTTTTGAATATTTGACTTCTTCTACACCATCAAATTTTAGTGTACTTCATCACTAAGAAACTAAGTTAAAAGACTATTAAATATTGACACATATTTCATATACGTTCGTAATAATTAAAACTATATAATGAGGCTAGATAGTATATTTATTCACCATATTCACATTGTATTATGGTATAATAGATGTAAACAATTTCAATATTTTTCTTTTTCTCCATCACCAAATTTTAGGTAACTTCATCACTAAGAAAATACGTTAAAAGACTATTGATTAATGACAAATATTGTATATATATAGTTAATAAGTGATATTATATAATAAAGCTTAATATAGTTTTTAGTCACCATATTTACAATGTAATATGGAATAATATATGTGATTTTTTCAATATTTTTCTTCTTCTACATCACAAAATTTTAGGTTACTACATATCTAAGACACTAAGTTAAAAGACTATTATTAATGATACATATTTCATATACACAGGTAATATTTAAATTTTATAATGAGGATCGATAGTATATTTATTCTCCATATTCATATTGTATTATGGAATTATAAATGTAAATAATTTTGAATATTTTACTTCTTCTACACCATCAAATTTTATGTTACATCATCACTAAGAAACTAAGTTAAAAGACTATTAAATAATGACACATATTTCATATACGTTCGTAATAATTAAAACTATATAATGAGGCTAGATAGTATATTTATTCACCATATTCACATTGTATTATGGTATAATAGATGTAAACAATTTCAATATTTTTCTTCTTCTCCATCACCAAATTTTAGGTAACTTCATCACTAAGAAAATACGTTAAAAGACTATTGATTAATGACAAATATTGTATATATATATATATATAGTTAATAAGTGATATTATATAATAAAGCTTAATATAGTTTTTAGTCACCATATTTACAATGTAATATGGAATAATATATGTGATTTTTTCAATATTTTTCTTCTTCTACATAACAAAATTTTAGGTTACTACATATCTAAGACACTAAGTTAAAAGACTATTATTAATGATACATATTTCATATACACAGGTAATATTTAAAATTTTATAATGAGGATCGATAGTATATTTATTCTCCATATTCATATTGTATTATGGAATTATAAATGTAAATAATTTTTAATATTTTACTTCTTCTACACCATCAAATTTTATGTTACATCATCACTAAGAAACTAAGTTAAAAGACTATTAAATAATGACACATATTTCATATAGGTTCGTAATAACTAAAACTATATAATGAGGCTAGATAATATATTTATTCACCATATTCACATTGTATTATGGTATAATAGATGTAAACAATTTCAATATTTTTCTTCTTCTCCATCACCAAATTTTAGGGAACTTCATCAGTAAGCAAATACTTTAAAAGACTATTGATTAATGGCAAATATTGTATATATAAAGTTAATAAGTGATATTATATAATAAAGCTTAATACAGTTCTTAGTCACCATATTTACAGTGTAATATGGAATAATATATGTGATTTTTTTGATATTTTTCTTCTTCTAAATCACAAAATTTTAGGTTACTTCAAAGCTAAGACACTCAGTTAAAAGACTATTATTAATGATACATATTTCATATACAAAGGTAATATTTAAAATTTTAAAATGAGGATCGATAGTATATTTATTCTCCATATTCATATTTTATTATGGAATTATAGATGTAAATAGATTTGAATATTTTACTTCTTCTACATCATCAAATTTTAGGTTACATCATCACTAAGAAACTAAGTTAAAAGACTATTAAATAATGACACATATTTCATATACGTTCGTAATAATTAAAACTATATAATGAGGCTAGATAGTATATTTATTAACCATATTCACATTGTATTATGGTATAATAGATGTAAACAATTTCAATATTTTTCTTCTTCTCCATCACGAAATTTTAGGTAACTTCATCACTAAGAAAATACGTTAAAAAGACTATTGATTAATGACAAATATTGTATATATATAGTTAATAAGTGATATTATATAATAAAGCTTAATATAGTTTTTAGTCACCATATTTACAATGTAATATGGAATTATATATGTGATTTTTTCAATATTTTTCTTCTTCTACATCACAAAATTTTAGGTTACTACATATCTAAGACACTAAGTTAAAAGACTATTATTAATGATACATATTTCATATACACAGGTAATATTTAAAATTTTATAATAGGATTGATAGTATATTTATTCTCCATATTCATATTGTATTATGGAATTATAAATGTAAATAATTTTGAATATTTTACTTCTTCTACACCATCAAATTTTATGTTACATCATCACTAAGAAACTAAGTTAAAAGACTATTAAATAATGACACATATTTCATATACGTTCGTAATAATTAAAACTATATAATAAGGCTAGATAGTATATTTATTCACCATATTCACATTGTATTATGGTATAATAGATGTAAACAATTTCAATATTTTACTTCTTCTCCATCACAAAATATTAGGTAACTTCATCACTAAGCAAATACGTTAAAAGACTATTGATTAATGACAAATATTGTATATATATATAGTTAATAAGTGATATTGTATAATAAAGCTTAATACAGTTCTTAGTCACCATATTTACAGTGTAATATGGAATACTATATGTGATTTTTTCGATATTTTTCTTCTTCTACATCACAAAATTTTAGGTTACTTCAAAGCTAAGACACTAAGTTAAAAGACTATTATTAATGATACATATTTCATATACACAAGTAATATTTAAAATTTTATAATGAGGATCGATAGTATATTTATTCTCCATATTCATATTGTGTTATGAAATTATAAATGTAAATAGTTTTGAATATTTTACTTCTTCTACACCATCAAATTTTAGTGTACTTCATCACTAAGAAACTAAGTTAAAAGACAATTAAATAATGACACATATTTAATATACGTTCGTAATAATTAAAATTTTATAATGAGGGTAGATAGTATATTTATTCACCATATTCACATTGTATTATGGTATAATAGATGTAAACAATTTCAATATTTTTCTTCTTCTCCATCACCAAATTTTAGGTAACTTTTTCACTAAGAAAATATGTTAAAAGACTATTGATTAATGACAAATGTTGTATATATATAGTTAATAAGTGATATTATATAATAAAGCTTAATACAATTTTTAGTCACCATATTTACAGTGTAATATGGAATAATATATGTGATTTTTTTAATATTTTTCTTCTTCTATATCACAAAATTTTAGGTTACTTCATATCTAAGACACTAAGTTAAAAGACTATTATTAATGATACATATTTCATATACACAGGTAATATTTAAAATTTTATAATGAGGATCGATAGTATATTTTTTCTCCATATTCATATTGTATTATGAAATTATAAATGTAAATAGTTTTGAATATTTGACTTCTTCTACACCATCAAATTTTAGTGTACTTCATCACTAAGAAACTAAGTTAAAAGACTATTAAATAATGACACATATTTCATATACGTTCGTAATAACTAAAACTATATAATGAGGCTAAATAATATATTTATTCACCATATTCACATTGTATTATGGTATAATAGATGTAAACAATTTCAATATTTTTCTTCTTCTCCATCACCAAATTTTAGGTAACTTCATCACTAAGCAAATACTTTAAAAGACTATTGATTAATGGCAAATATTGTATATATAAAGTTAATAAGTGATATTATATAATAAAGCTTAATACAGTTCTTAGTCACCATATTTACAGTGTAATATGGAATAATATATGTGATTTTTTCGATATTTTTCTTCTTCTAAATCACAAAATTTTAGGTTACTTCAAAGCTAAGACACTCAGTTAAAAGACTATTATTAATGATACATATTTCATATACAAAGGTAATAATTAAAATTTTAAAATGAGGATCGATAGTATATTTATTCTCCATATTCATATTGTATTATGGAATTATAGATGTAAATAGATTTGAATATTTTACTTCTTCTACATCATCAAATTTTAGGTTACATCATCACTAAGAAACTAAGGTAAAAGACTATTAAATAATGACACATATTTCATATACGTTCGTAATAATTAAAACTATATAATGAGGCTAGATAGTATATTTATTCACCATATTCACATTGTATTATGGTATAATAGATGTAAATAATTTCAATATTTTTCTTCTTCTCCATCACCAAATTTTAGGTAACTTCATCACTAAGCAAATACGTTAAAAGACTATTGATTAATGACAAATATTTTATATATAAAGTTAATAAGTGACATTATATAATAAAGCTTAATACAGTTCTTAGTCACCATATTTACAGTGTAATATGGAATACTATATGTGATTTTTTCGATATTTTACTTCTTCTACATCACAAAATTTTAGGTTACTTCATAGCTAAGACATTAAGTTAAAAGACTAATATTAATGATACAGATTTCATATACACAAGTAATATTTAAAATTTTATAATGAGGATCGATAGTATATTTATTCTCCATATTCATATTGTGTTATGAAATTATAAATGTAAATAGTTTTGAATATTTTACTTCTTCTACACCATCAAATTTTAGTGTACTTCATCACTAAGAAACTAAGTTAAAAGACTATTAAATAATGACACATATTTCATATACGTTCGTAATAATTAAAACTATATAATGAGGCTAGATAGTATATTTATTCACCATATTCACATTGTATTATGGTATAATAGATGTAAACAATTTCAATATTTTTCTTCTTCTCCATCACCAAATTTTAGGTAACTTCATCACTAAGAAAATACGTTAAAAGACTATTGATTAATGACAAATATTGTATATATATAGTTAATAAGTGATATTATATAATAAAGCTTAATATAGTTTTTAGTCACTATATTTACAATGTAATATGGAATAATATATGTGATTTTTTCAATATTTTTCTTCTTCTACATCACAAAATTTTAGGTTACTACATATCTAAGACACTAAGTTAAAAGACTATTATTAATGATACATATTTCATATACACAGGTAATATTTAAAATTTTATAATGAGGATCGATAGTATATTTATTCTCCATATTCATATTGTATTATGGAATTATAAATGTACATAATTTTGAATATTTTACTTCTTCTACACCATCAAATTATATGTTACATCATCACTAAGAAACTAAGTTAAAAGACTATTAAATAATGACACATATTTCATATACGTTCGTAATAATTAAAACTATATAATGAGGCTAGATAGTATATTTATTCACCATATTCACATTGTATTATGGTATAATAGATGTAAACAATTTCAATATTTTTCTTCTTCTCCATCACCAAATTTTAGGTAACTTCATCACTAAGAAAATACGTTACAAGACTATTGATTAATGACAAATATTGTATATATATATATAGTTAATAAGTGATATTATATAATAAAGCTTAATATAGTTTTTAGTCACCATATTTACAATGTAATATGGAATAATCTATGTGATTTTTTCAATATTTTTCTTCTTCTACATCACAAAATTTTAGGTTACTACATATCTAAGACACTAAGTTAAAAGACTATTATTAATGATACATATTTCATATACACAGGTAATATTTAAAATTTTATAATGAGGATCGATAGTATATTTATTCTCCATATTCATATTGATTATGGAATTATTAATGTAAATAATTTTGAATATTTTACTTCTTCTACACCATCAAATTTTATGTTACATCATCACTAAGAAACTAAGTTAAAAGACTATTAAATAATGGCACATATTTCATATACGTTCGTAATAATTAAAACTATATAATGAGGCTAGATAGTATATTTATTCACCATATTCACATTGTATTATGGTATAATAGATGTAAACAATTTCAATATTTTACTTCTTCTCCATCACAAATCTTTAGGTAACTTAGTCATTAAGCAAATACGTTAAAAGACTATTGATTAATGACAAATATTGTATATATATAGTTAATAAGTGATATTGTATAATAAAGCTTAATACAGTTCTTAGTCACCATATTTAAAGTGTAATATGGAATACTATATGTGATTTTTTCGATATTTTACTTCTTCTACATCACAAAATTTTAGGTTACTTCACAGCTAAGACATTAAGTTAAAAGACTAATATTAATGATACAGATTTCATATACACAGGTAATATTTAAAATTTTATAATTAGGATCGATAGTATATTTATTCTCCATATTCATATTGTGTTATGAAATTATAAATGTAAATAGTATTGAATATTTTACTTCTTCTACACCGTCAAATTTTAGTGTACTTCATCACTAAGAAACTAAGTTAAAAGACTATTAAATAATGACACATATTTCATATACGTTCGTAATAATTAAAACTATATAATGAGGATAGATAGTATATTTATTCACCATATTCACATTGTATTATGGTATAATAGATGTAAACAATTTCAATATTTTTCTTCTTCTCCATCACAAAATTTTAGGTAACTTCATCACTAAGAAAATACGTTAAAAGACTATTGATTAATGACAAATATTGTATATATATATAGTTAATAAGTGATATTATATAATAAAGCTTAATATAGTTTTTAGTCACCATATTTACAATGTAATATGGAATAATATATGTGATTTTTTCAATATTTTTCTTCTTCTACATCACAAAATTTTAGGTTACTACATATCTAAGACACTAAGTTAAAAGACTATTATTAATGATACATATTTCATATACACAGGTAATATTTAAAATTTTATAATGAGGATCGATAGTATATTTATTCTCCATATTCATATTTTATTATGGAATTATAAATATAAATAATTTTGAATATTTTACTTCTTCTACACCATCAAATTTTATGTTACATCATCACTAAGAAACTAAGTTAAAAGACTATTAAATAATGACACATATTTCATATACGTTCGTAATAATTAAAACTATATAATGAGGCTAGATAGTATATTTATTCACCATATTCACATTGTATTATGGTATAATAGATGTAAACAATTTCAATATTTTACTTCTTCTCCATCACCAAATTTTAGGTAACTTCATCACTAAGAAAATACGTTAAAAGACTATTGATTAATGACAAATATTGTATATATATAGTTAATAAGTGATATTGTATAATAAAGCTTAATACAGTTCTTAGTCACCATATTTAAAGTGTAATATGGAATACTATATGTGATTTTTTCGATATTTTACTTCTTCTACATCACAAAATTTTAGGTTACTTCACAGCTAAGACATTAAGTTAAAAGACTAATATTAATGATACAGATTTCATATACACAGGTAATATTTAAAATTTTATAATTAGGATCGATAGTATATTTATTCTCCATATTAATATTGTGTTATGAAATTATAAATGTAAATAGTATTGAATATTTTACTTCTTCTACACCGTCAAATTTTAGTGTACTTCATCACTAAGAAACTAAGTTAAAAGACTATTAAATAATGACACATATTTCATATACGTTCGTAATAATTAAAACTATATAATGAGGATAGATAGTATATTTATTCACCATATTCACATTGTATTATGGTATAATAGATGTAAACAATTTCAATATTTTTCTTCTTCTCCATCACAAAATTTTAGGTAACTTCATCACTAAGAAAATACGTTAAAAGACTATTGATTAATGACAAATATTGTATATATATATAGTTAATAAGTGATATTATATAATAAAGCTTAATATAGTTTTTAGTCAGCATATTTACAATGTAATATGGAATAATATATGTGATTTTTTCAATATTTTTCTTCTTCTACATCACAAAATTTTAGGTTACTACATATCTAAGACACTAAGTTAAAAGACTATTATTAATGATACATATTTCATATACACAGGTAATATTTAAAATTTTATAATGAGGATCGATAGTATATTTATTCTCCATATTCATATTTTATTATGGAATTATAAATATAAATAATTTTGAATATTTTACTTCTTCTACACCATCAAATTTTATGTTACATCATCACTAAGAAACTAAGTTAAAAGACTATTAAATAATGACACATATTTCATATACGTTCGTAATAATTAAAACTATATAATGAGGCTAGATAGTATATTTATTCACCATATTCACATTGTATTATGGTATAATAGATGTAAACAATTTCAATATTTTTCTTCTTCTCCATCACCAAATTTTAGGCAACTTCATCACTAAGAAAATACGTTAAAAGACTATTGATTAATGACAAATATTGTATATATATAGTTAATAAGTGATATTATATAATAAAGCTTAATATAGTTTTTAGTCACCATATTTACAATGTAATATGGAATAATATATGTGATTTTTTTCAATATTTTTCTTCTTCTACATCACAAAATTTTAGGTTACTACATATCTAAGACACTAAGTTAAAAGACTATTATTAATGATACATATTTCATATACACAGGTAATATTTAAAATTTTATAATGAGGATCGATAGTATATTTATTCTCCATATTCATATTGTATTATGGAATTATAAATGTAAATAATTTTGAATATTTTACTTCTTCTACACCATCAAATTTTGTGTTACATCATCACTAAGAAACTAAGTTAAAAGACTATTAAATAATGACACATATTTCATATACGTTCGTAATAATTATAACTATATAATGAGGCTAGATAGTATATTTTTTCCCCATATTCACATTGTATTATGGTATAATAGATGTAAACAATTTCAATATTTTACTTCTTCTCCATCACAAAATTTTAGGTAACTTCATCACTAAGCAAATACGTTAAAAGACTATTGATTAATGACAAATATTGTATATATATAGTTAATAAGTGATATTGTATAATAAAGCTTAATACAGTTCTTAGTCACCATATTTACAGTGTAATATGGAATACTATATGTGATTTTTTCGATATTTTTCTTCTTCTACATCACAAAATTTTAGGTTACTTCATAGCTAAGACATTAAGTTAAAAGACTAATATTAATGATACAGATTTCATATACACAGGTAATATTTAAAATTTTATAATTAGGATCGATAGTATATTTATTCTCCATATTCATATTGTGTTATGAAATTATAAATGTAAATAGTATTGAATATTTTACTTCTTCTACACCGTCAAATTTTAGTGTACTTCATCACTAAGAAACTAAGTTAAAAGACTATTAAATAATGACACATATTTCATATACGTTTGTAATAATTAAAACTATATAATGAGGCTAGATAGTATATTTATTCACCATATTCACATTGTATTATGGTATAATAGATGTAAACAATTTCAATATTTTTCTTCTTCTCCATCACCAAATTTTAGGTAACTTCATCACTAAGAAAATACGTTAAAAGACTATTGATTAATGACAAATATTGTATATATATATAGTTAATAAGTGATATTATATAATAAAGCTTAATATAGTTTTTAGTCACCATATTTACAATGTAATATGGAATAATATATGTGATTTTTTCAATATTTTTCTTCTTCTACATCACAAAATTTTAGGTTACTACATATCTAAGACACTAAGTTAAAAGACTATTATTAATGATACATATTTCATATACACAGGTAATATTTAAAATTTTATAATGAGGATCGATAGTATATTTATTCTCCATATTCATATTTTATTATGGAATTATAAATATAAATAATTTTGAATATTTTACTTCTTCTACACCATCAAATTTTATGTTACATCATCACTAAGAAACTAAGTTAAAAGACTATTAAATAATGACACATATTTCATATACGTTCGTAATAATTAAAACTATATAATGAGGCTAGATAGTATATTTATTCACCATATTCACATTGTATTATGGTATAATAGATGTAAACAATTTCAATATTTTTCTTCTTCTCCATCACCAAATTTTAGGTAACTTCATCACTAAGAAAATACGTTAAAAGACTATTGATTAATGACAAATATTGTATATATATAGTTAATAAGTGATATTATATAATAAAGCTTAATATAGTTTTTAGTCACCATATTTACAATGTAATATGACATAATATATGTGATTTTTTCAATATTTTTCTTCTTCTACATCACAAAATTTTAGGTTACTACATATCTAAGACACTAAGTTAAAAGACTATTATTAATGATACATATTTCATATACACAGGTAATATTTAAAATTTTATAATGAGGATCGATAGTATATTTATTCTCCATATTCATATTGTATTATGGAATTATAAATGTAAATAATTTTGAATATTTTACTTCTTCTACACCATCAAATTTTGTGTTACATCATCACTAAGAAACTAAGTTAAAAGACTATTAAATAATGACACATATTTCATATACGTTCGTAATAATTAAAACTATATAATGAGGTTAGATAGTATATTTATTCCCCATATTCACATTGTATTATGGTATAATAGATGTAAACAATTTCAATATTTTACTTCTTCTCCATCACAAAATTTTAGGTAACTTCATCACTAAGCAAATACGTTAAAAGACTATTGATTAATGACAAATATTGTATATATATAGTTAATAAGTGATATTGTATAATAAAGCTTAATACAGTTCTTAGTCACCATATTTACAGTGTAATATGGAATACTATATGTGATTTTTTCGATATTTTTCTTCTTCTACATCACAAAATTTTAGGTTACTTCATAGCTAAGACATTAAGTTAAAAGACTAATATTAATGATACAGATTTCATATACACAGGGTAATATTTAAAATTTTATAATTAGGATCGATAGTATATTTAATCTCCATATTCCATATTGTGTTATGAAATTATAAATGTAAATAGTGTTGAATATTTTACTTCTTCTACACCGTCAAATTTTAGTGTACTTCATCACTAAGAAACTAAGTTAAAAGACTATTAAATAATGACAGCATATTTCATATACGTTCGTAATAATTAAAACTATATAATGAGGATAGATAGTATATTTATTCACCATATTCACATTGTATTATGGTATAATAGATGTAAACAATTTCAATATTTTTCTTCTTCTCCATCACCAAATTTTAGGTAACTTCATCACTAAGAAAATACGTTAAAAGACTATTGATTAATGACAAATATTGTATATATATATAGTTAATAAGTGATATTATATAATAAAGCTTAATATAGTTTTTAGTCACCATATTTACAATGTAATATGGAATAATATATGTGATTTTTTCAATATTTTTCTTCTTCTACATCACAAAATTTTAGGTTACTACATATCTAAGACACTAAGTTAAAAGACTATTATTAATGATACATATTTCATATACACAGGTAATATTTAAAATTTTATAATGAGGATCGATAGTATATTTATTCTCCATATTCATATTTTATTATGGAATTATAAATATAAATAATTTTGAATATTTTACTTCTTCTACACCATCAAATTTTATGTTACATCATCACTAAGAAACTAAGTTAAAAGACTATTAAATAATGACACATATTTCATATACGTTCGTAATAATTAAAACTATATAATGAGGCTAGATAGTATATTTATTCACCATATTCACATTGTATTATGGTATAATAGATGTAAACAATTTCAATATTTTTCTTCTTCTCCATCACCAAATTTTAGGTAACTTCATCACTAAGAAAATACGTTAAAAGACTATTGATTAATGACAAATATTGTATATATATAGTTAATAAGTGATATTATATAATAAAGCTTAATATAGTTTTTAGTCACCATATTTACAATGTAATATGGAATAATATATGTGATTTTTTCAATATTTTTCTTCTTCTACATCACAAAATTTTAGGTTACTACATATCTAAGACACTAAGTTAAAAGGACTATTATTAATGATACATATTTCATATACACAGGTAATATTTAAAATTTTATAATGAGGATCGATAGTATATTTATTCTCCATATTCATATTGTATTATGGAATTATAAATGTAAATAATTTTGAATATTTTACTTCTTCTACACCATCAAATTTTGTGTTACATCATCACTAAGAAACTAAGTTAAAAGACTATTAAATAATGACACATATTTCATATACGTTCGTAATAATTAAAACTATATAATGAGGCTAGATAGTATATTTATTCCCCATATTCACATTGTATTATGGTATAATAGATGTAAACAATTCAATATTTTACTTCTTCTCATCACAAAATTTTAGGTAACTTCATCACTAAGCAAATACGTTAAAAGACTATTGATTAATGACAAATATTGTATATATATAGTTAATAAGTGATATTGTATAATAAAGCTTAATACAGTTCTTAGTCACCATATTTACAGTGTAATATGGGAATACTATATGTGATTTTTTCGATATTTTTCTTCTTCTACATCACAAAATTTTAGGTTACTTCAAAGCTAAGACACTAAGTTAAAAGACTATTATTAATGATACATATTTCATATACACAAGTAATATTTAAAATTTTATAATGAGGATCGATAGTATATTTATTCTCCATATTCATATTGTATTATGAAATTATAAATGTAAATAGTTTTGAATATTTACTTCTTCTACACCATCAAATTTTAGTGTACTTCATCACTAAGAAACTAAGTTAAAAGACTATTAAATAATGACACATATTTCATATACGTTCGTAATAATTAAAACTATATAATGAGCTAGATAGTATATTTATTCACCATATTCACATTGTATTATGGTATAATAGATGTAAACAATTTCAATATTTTTCTTCTTCTCCATCACCAAATTTTAGATAACTTCATCACTAAGCAAATACGTTAAAAGACTATTGATTAATGACAAATATTGTATATATAAAGTTAATAAGTGATATTATATAATAAAGCTTAATACAGTTCTTAGTCACCATATTTAAAGTGTAATATGGAATACTATATGTGATTTTTTCGATATTTTACTTCTTCTACATCACAAAATTTTAGGTTACTTCATAGCTAAGACATTAATTTAAAAGACTAATATTAATGATACAGATTTCATATACACAGGTAATATTTAAAATTTTATAATGAGGATCGATAGTATATTTATTCTCCATATTCATATTGTGTTATGAAATTATAAATGTAAATAGTTTTGAATATTTTACTTCTTCTACACCATCAAATTTTAGTGTACTTCATCACTAAGAAACTAAGTTAAAAGACTATTAAATAATGACACATATTTAATATACGTTCGTAATAATTAAAACTATATAATGCGGGTAGATAGTATATTTATTCACCATATTGACATTGTATTATGGTATAATAGATGTAAACAATTTCAATATCTTTCTTCTTCTCCATCACCAAATTTTAGGTAACTTTTTCACTAAGAAAATACGTTAAAAGACTATTGATTAATGACAAATATTGTATATATAGTTAATAAGTGATATTATATAATAAAGCTTAATACAATTTTTAGTCACCATATTTACAGTGTAATATGGAATAATATATGTGATTTTTTTAATATTTTTCTTCTTCTACATCACAAAATTTTACGTTACTTCATAGCTAACACACTAAGTTAAAAGACTATTATTAATGATACATATTTCATATACACAGGTAATATTTAAAATTTTATAATGAGGATCGATAGTATATTTATTCTCCATATTCATATTGTATTATGAAATTATAAATGTAAATAGTTTAGAAAATTTGACTTCTTCTACACCATCAAATTTTAGTGTACTTCATCACTAAGAAACTAAGTTAAAAGACTGTTAAATAATGACACATATTTCATATACGTTCGTAATAATTAAAACTATATAATGAGGCTAGATAGTATATTTATTCACCATATTCACATTGTATTATGGTATAATAGATGTAAACAATTTCAATATTTTTCTTCTTCTCCATCACCAAATTTTAGGTAACTTCATTACTAAGCAAATACTTTAAAAGACTATTGATTAATGACAAATATTGTATATATAAAGTTAATAAGTGATATTATATAATAAAGCTTAATACAGTTCTTAGTCACCATATTTACAGTGTAATATGGAATAATATATGTGATTTTTTTAATATTTTTCTTCTTCTACATCACAAAATTTTACGTTACTTCATAGCTAAGACACTAAGTTAAAAGACTATTATTAATGATACAAATTTCATATACACAAGTAATAATTAAAATTATATAATGAGGATCGATAGTATATTTATTCTCCATATTCATATTGTATTATGGAATTATAGATGTAATAGTTTTGAATATTTTACTTCTTCTACATCTTCAAATTTCAGGTTACATCATCACTAAGAAACTAAGTTAAAAGACTATTAAATAATGACACATATTTCATATACGTTCGTAATAATTAAAACTATATAATGAGGCCTAGATAGTATATTTATTCACCATATTCACATTGTATTATGGTATAATAGATGTAAACAATTTCAATATTTTACTTCTTCTCCATCACAAATCTTTAGGTAACTTCATCACTAAGCAAATACGTTAAAAGACTATTGATTAATGACAAATATTGTATATATATAGTAATAAGTGATATTGTATAATAAAGCTTAATACAGTTCTTAGTCACCATATTTAAAGTGTAATATGGAATACTATATGTGATTTTTTCGAAATTTTACTTCTTCTACATCACAAAATTTTAGGTTACTTCATAGCTAAGACATTAAGTTAAAAGACTAATATTAATGATACAGATTTCATATAAACAGGTAATATTTAAAATTTTATAATTAGGATCGATAGTATATTTATTCTCCATATTCATATTGTGTTATGAAATTATAAATGTAAATAGTATTGAATATTTTACTTCTTCTACACCGTCAAATTTTAGTGTACTTCATCACTAAGAAACTAAGTTAAAAGACTATTAAATAATGACACATATTTCATATACGTTCGTAATAATTCAAACTATATAATGAGGATAGATAGTATATTTATTCACCATATTCACATTGTATTATGGTATAATAGATGTAAACAATTTCAAATATTTTTCTTCTTCTCCATCACCAAATTTTAGGTAACTTCATCACTAAGAAAATACGTTAAAAGACTATTGATTAATGACAAATATTGTATATATATATAGTTAATAAGTGATATTATATAATAAAGCTTAATATAGTTTTTAGTCACCATATTTACAATGTAATATGGAATAATATATGTGATTTTTTCAATATTTTTTCTTCTTCTACATGACAAAATTTTAGGTTACTACATATCTAAGACACTAAGTTAAAAGACTATTATTAATGATACATATTTCATATACACAGGTAATATTTAAAATTTTATAATGAGGATCGATAGTATATTTATTCTCCATATTCATATTTTATTATTGAATTATAAATATAAATAATTTTGAATATTTTACTTCTTCTACACCATCAAATTTTATGTTACATCATCACTAAGAAACTAAGTTAAAAGACTATTATATAATGACACATATTTCATATACGTTCGTAATAATTAAAACTATATAATGAGGCTAGATAGTATATTTATTCACCATATTCACATTGTATTATGGTATAATAGATGTAAACAATTTCAATATTTTTCTTCTTCTCCATCACCAAATTTTAGGTAACTTAATCACTAAGAAAATACGTTAAAAGACTATTGATTAATGACAAATATTGTATATATATAGTTAATAAGTGATATTATATAATAAAGCTTAATATAGTTTTTAGTCACCATATTTACAATGTAATATGGAATAATATATGTGATTTTTTCAATATTTTTCTTCTTCTACATCACAAAATTTTAGGTTACTACATATCTAAGACACTAAGTTAAAAGACTATTATTAATGATACATATTTCATATACACAGGTAATATTTAAAATTTATAATGAGGATCGATAGTATATTTATTCTCCATATTCATATTGTATTATGGAATTATAAATGTAAATAATTTTGAATATTTTACTTCTTCTACACCATCAAATTTTGTGTTACATCATCACTAAGAAACTAAGTTAAAAGACTATTAAATAATGACACATATTTCATATACGTTTGTAATAATTAAAACTATATAATGAGGCTAGATAGTATATTTATTCCCATATTCACATTGTATTATGGTATAATAGATGTAAACAATTTCAATATTTTACTTCTTCTCCATCACAAAATTTTAGGTAACTTCCTCACTAAGCAAATACGTTAAAAGACTATTGATTAATGACAAATATTGTATATATATATAGTTAATAAGTGATATTGTATAATAAAGCTTAATACAGTTCTTAGTCACCATATTTACAGTGTAATATGGAATACTATATGTGATTTGTTTCGATATTTTTCTTCTTCTACATCACAAAATTTTAGGTTACTTCAAAGCTAAGACACTAAGTTAAAAGACTATTATTAATGATACATATTTCATATACACAGGTAATATTTAAAATTTTATAATGAGGATCGATAGTATATTTATTCTCCATATTCTATATTGTATTATTAAATTATAAATGTAAATAGTTTGAATATTTTACTTCTTCTACACAATCAAATTTTAGTGTACTTCATCACTAAGAAACTAAGTTAAAAGACTATTAAATAATGACACATATTTCATATACGTTCGTAATAATTAAAAATATATAATGAGGCTAGATAGTATATTTATTCACCATATTCACATTGTATTATAGTATAATAGATGTAAACAATTTCAATATTTTTCTTCTTCTCCATCACCAAATTTTAGGTAACTTCATCACTAAGCAAATACGTTAAAAGACTATTGATTAATGACAAATATTGTATATATAAAGTTAATAAGTGATATTATATAATAAAGCTTAATACAGTTCTTAGTCACCATATTTAAAGTGTAATATGGAATACTATATGTGATTTTTTCGATATTTTACTTCTTCTACATCACAAAATTTTAGGTTACTTCATAGCTAAGACATTAATTTAAAAGACTAATATTAATGATACAGATTTCATATACACAGGTAATATTTAAAATTTTATAATGAGGATCGATAGTATATTTACTCTCCATATTCATATTGTGTTATGAAATTATAAATGTAAATAGTTTTGAATATTTTACTTCTTCTACACCATCAAATTTTAGTGTACTTCATCACTAAGAAACTAAGTTAAAAGACTATTAAATAATGACACATATTTAATATACGTTCGTAATAATTAAAACTATATAATGCGGGTAGATAGTATATTTATTCACCATATTGACATTGTATTATGGTATAATAGATGTAAACAATTTCAATATCTTTCTTCTTCTCCATCACCAAATTTTAGGTAACTTTTTCACTAAGAAAATACGTTAAAAGACTATTGATTAATGACAAATATTGTATATATATAGTTAATAAGTGATATTATATAATAAAGCTTAATACAATTTTTAGTCACCATATTTACATGTAATATGGAATAATATATGTGATTTTTTTAATATTTTTTCTTCTTCTACATCACAAAATTTTACGTTACTTCATAGCTAAGACACTAAGTTAAAAGACTATTATTAATGATACATATTTCATATACACAGGTAATATTTAAAATTTTATAATGAGGATCGATAGTATATTTATTCTCCATATTCATATTGTATTATGAAATTATAAATGTAAATAGTTTTTGAAAATTTGACTTCTTCTACACCATCAAATTTTAGTGTACTTCATCACTAAGAAACTAAGTTAAAAGACTATTAAATAATGACACATATTTCATATACGTTCGTAATAATTAAAACTATATAATGAGGCTAGATAGTATATTTATTCACCATATTCACATTGTATTATGGTATAATAGATGTAAACAATTTCAATATTTTTCTTCTTCTCCATCACCAAATTTTAGGTAACTTCATCACTAAGAAAATACGTTAAAAGACTATTGAATAATGACAAATATTGTATATATATAGTTAATAAGTGATATTATATAATAAAGCTTAATACAGTTTATAGTCACCATATTTACAATGTAATATGGAATAATATATGTGATTTTTTCAATATTTTCTTCTTCTACATCACAAAATTTTAGGTTACTACATATCTAAGACACTAAGTTAAAAGACTATTATTAATGATACATATTTCATATACACAGGTAATATTTAAAATTTTATAATGAGGATCGATAGTATATTTATTCTCCATATTCATATTGTATTATGGAATTATAAATGTAAATAATTTTGAATATTTTACTTCTTCTACACCATCAAATTTTATGTTACATCATCACTAAGAAACTAAGTTAAAAGACTATTAAATAATGACACATATTTCATATACGTTCGTAATAATTAAAACTATATAATGAGGCTAGATAGTATATTTACTCACCATATTCACATTGTATTATGGTATAATAGATGTAAACAATTTCAATATTTTACTTCTTCTCCATCACAAAATTTTAGGTAACTTCATCACTAAGCAAATACGTTAAAAGACTATTGATTAATGACAAATATTGTATATATATAGTTAATAAGTTATATTGTATAATAAAGCTTAATTCAATTCTTAGTCACCAAATTTACAGTGTAATATGGAATACTATATGTGATTTTTTCGATATTTTACTTCTTCTACATCACAAAATTTTAGGTTACTTCATAGCTAAGACATTAAGTTAAAAGACTAATATTAATGATACAGATTTCATATACACAGGTAATATTTAAAATTTTATAATGAGGATCGATAGTATATTTATTCTCCATATTCATATTGTGTTATGAAATTATAACTGTAAATAGTTTTGAATATTTTACTTCTTCTACACCATCAAATTTAATGTACTTCATCACTAAGAAACTAAGTTAAAAGACTATTAAATAATGACACATATTTAATATACGTTCATAATAATTAAAACTATATAATGAGGGTAGATAGTATATTTATTCACCATATTCACATTGTATTATGGTATAATAGATGTAAACAATTTCAATATTTTTCTTCTTCTCCATCACCAAATATTAGGTAACTTTTTCACTAAGAAAATACGTTAAAAGACTATTGATTAATGACAAATATTGTATATATATAGTTAATAAGTGATATTATATAATAAAGCTTAATACAATTTTTAGTCACCATATTTACAGTGTAATATGGAATAATATATGTGATTTTTTCGATATTTTTCTTCTTATACATCACAAAAATTTTACGTTACTTCATAGCTAAGACACTAAGTTAAAAGACTATTATTAATGATACATATTTCATATACACAGGTAATATTTAAAATATTATAATGAGGATCGAAAGTATATTTATTCTCCATATTCATATTGTATTATGAAATTATAAATGTAAATAGTTTTTGAATATTTAACTTCTTCTACACCATCAAATTTTAGTGTACTTCATCACTAAGAAACTAAGTTAAAAGACTATTAAATAATGACACATATTTCATATACGTTCGTAATAATTAAAACTATATAATGAGGCTAGAAAGTAAATTTACTCACCATATTCACATTGTATTATGGTATTATAGATGTAAACAATTTCAATATTTTACTTCTTCTCCATCACAAAATTTTAGGTAACTTCATCACTAAGCAAATACGGTTAAAAGACTATTGATTAATGACAAATATTGTATATATATATTTAATAAGTGATATTGTATAATAAAAGCTTAATTCAATTCTTAGTCACCAAATTTACAGTGTAATATGGAATACTATATGTGATTTTTTCGATATTTTACTTCTTCTACATCACAAAATTTTAGGTTACTTCATAGCTAAGACATTAAGTTAAAAGACTAATATTAATGATACAGATTTCATATACACAGGTAATATTTAAAATTTTATAATGAGGATCGATAGTATATTTATTCTCCATATTCATATTGTGTTATGAAATTATAACTGTAAATAGTTTTGAATATTTTACTTCTTCTACACCATCAAATTTTAGTGTACTTCATCACTAAGAAACTAAGTTAAAAGACTATTAAATAATGACACATATTTAATATACGTTCATAATAATTAAAACTATATAATGAGGGTAGATAGTATATTTATTCACCATATTCACATTGTATTATGGTATAATAGATGTAAAACAATTTCAATATTTTTCTTCTTCTCCATCACCAAATTTTAGGTAACTTTTTTCACTAAGAAAATACGTTAAAAGACTATTGATTAATGACAAATATTGTATATATATAGTTAATAAGTGATATTATATAATAAAGCTTAATACAATTTTTAGTCACCATATTTACAGTGTAATATGGAATAATATATGTGATTTTTTCGATATTTTTCTTCTTCTACATCACAAAATTTTACGTTACTTCATAGCTAAGACACTAAGTTAAAAGACTATTATTAATGATACATATTTCATATACACAGGTAATATTTAAAATATTATAATGAGGATCGATAGTATATTTATTCTCCATATTCATATTGTATTATGAAATTATAAATGTAAATAGTTTTGAATATTTGACTTCTTCTACACCATCAAATTTTAGTGTACTGGTTCACTAAGAAACTAAGTTAAAAGACTATTAAATAATGACACATATTTCATATACGTTCGTAATAATTAAAACTATATAATGAGGGCTAGAGAGTATATTTATTCACCATATTCACATTGTATTATGGTATAATAGATGTAAACAATTTCAATATTTTTATTCTTCTCCATCACCAAATTTTAGGTAACTTCATCACTAAGCAAATACTTTAAAAGACTATTGATTAATGACAAATATTGTATATATAAAGTTAATAAGTGATATTATATAATAAAGCTTAATACAGTTCTTAGTCACCATATTTACAGTGTAATATGGAATAATATATGTGATTTTTTCGATATTTTTCTTCTTCTACATCACAAAATTTTAGGTTACTTCAAAGCTAAGACACTAAGTTAAAAGACTATTATTAATGATACATATTTCATATACAAAGGTAATATTTAAAATTTTATAATGAGGATCGATAGTATATTTATTCTCCATTATTCATATTGTATTATGAAATTATAAATGTAAATAGTTTTGAAAATTTGACTTCTTCTACACCATCAAATTTTAGTGTACTTCATCACTAAGAAACTAAGTTAAAAGACTATTAAATAATGACACATATTTCATATACGTTCGTAATAATTAAAACTATATAATGAGGCTAGATAGTATATTTATTCACCATATTCACATTGTATTATGGTATAATAGATGTAAACAATTTCAATATTTTTCTTCTTCTCCATCACCAAATTTTAGGTAACTTCATTACTAAGCAAATACTTTAAAAGACTATTGATTAATGACAAATATTGTATATATAACAGTTAATAAGTGATATTATATAATAAAGCTTAATACAGTTCTTAGTCACCATATTTACAGTGTAATATGGAATAATATATGTGATTTTTTTAATATTTTTCTTCTTCTACATCACAAAATTTTACGTTACTTCATAGCTAAGACACTAAGTTAAAAGACTATTATTAATGATACAAATTTCATATACACAAGTAATAATTAAAATTATATAATGAGGATCGATAGTATATTTATTCTCCATATTCATATTGTATTATGGAATTATAGATGTAAATAGTTTTGAATATTTTACTTCTTCTACATCTTCAAATTTCAGGTTACATCATCACTAAGAAACTAAGTTAAAAGACTATTAAATAATGACACATATTTCATATACGTTCGTAATAATTAAAACTATATAATGAGGATAGATAGTATATTTATTCACCATATTCACATTGTATTATGGTATAATAGATGTAAACAATTTAAATATTTTACTTCTTCTCCATCACAAAATTTTAGGTAACTTCATCAATAAGCAAATACGTTAAAAGACTATTGATTAATGACAAATATTGTATATATATAGTTAATAAGTGATATTGTATAATAAAGCTTAATACAGTTCTTAGTCACCATATTTACAGTGTAATATGGAATACTATATGTGATTTTTTCGATATTTTACTTCTTCTACATCACAAAATTTTAGGTTACTTCATAGCTAAGACATTAAGTTAAAAGACTAATATTAATGATACAGATTTCATATACACAGGTAATATTTAAAATTTTATAATGAGGATCGATAGTATATTTATTCTCCATATTCATATTGTGTTATGAAATTATAACTGTAAATAGTTTTGAATATTTTACTTCTTCTACACCATCAAATTTTAGTGTACTTCATCACTAAGAAACTAAGTTAAAAGACTATTAAATAATGAAACATATTTCATATACGTTCGTAATAATTAAAACTATATAATGAGGGTAGATAGTATATTTATTCACCATATTCACATTGTATTATGGTATAATAGATGTAAACAATTCAATATTTTTCTTCTTCTCCATCACCAAATTTTAGGTAACTTTTTCACTAAGAAAATACGTTAAAAGACTATTGATTAATGACAAATATTGTATATATATAGTTAATAAGTGATATTATATAATAAAGCTTAATACAATTTTTAGTCACCATATTTACAGTGTAATATGGAATAATATATGTGATTTTTTAAATATTTTTCTTCTTCTACATCACAAAATTTTACGTTACTTCATAGCTAAGACACTAAGTTAAAAGACTATTATTAATGATACATATTTCATATACACAGGTAATATTTAAAATTTTATAATGAGGATCGATAGTATATTTATTCTCCATATTCATATTGTATTATGAAATTATAAATGTAAATAGTTTTAATTATTTGACTTCTTCTACACCATCAAATTTTAGTGTACTTCATCACTAAGAAACTAAGTTAAAAGACTATTAAATAATGACACATATTTCATATACGTTCGTAATAATTAAAACTATATAATGAGGCTAGAGAGTATATTTATTCACCATATTCACATTGTATTATGGTATAATAGATGTAAACAATTTCAATATTTTTCTTCTTCTCCATCACCAAATTTTAGGTAACTTCATCACTAAGCAAATACTTTAAAAGACTATTGATTAATGACAAATATTGTATATATAAAGTTAATAAGTGATATTATATAATAAAGCTTAATACAGTTCTTAGTCACCATATTTACAGTGTAATATGGAATAATATATGTGATTTTTTTAATATTTTTCTTCTTCTACATCACAAAATTTTAGGTTACTTCAAAGCTAAGACACTAAGTTAAAAGACTATTATTAATGATACATATTTCATATACAAAGGTAATATTTAAAATTTTATAATGAGGATCGATAGTATATTTATTCTCCATATTCATATTGTATTATGGAATTATAGATGTAAATAGTTTTGAATATTTTACTTCTTCTACATCATCAAATTTTAGGTTACATCATCACTAAGAAACTAAGTTAAAAGACTATTAAATAGTGACACATATTTCATATACGTTCGTAATAATTAAAACTATATAATGAGGCTAGATAGTATATTTATTCACCATATTCACATTGTATTATGGTATAATAGATGTAAACAATTTCAATATTTTTCTTCTTCTCCATCACCAAATTTTAGGTAACTTCATCACTAAGCAAATACTTTAAAAGACTATTGATTAATGACAAATATTGTATATATATAGCTAATAAGTGATATTGTATAATAAAGCTTAATATAGTTTTTAGTCACCGTATTTACAGTGTAATATGGAATAATATTTTGATTTTTTCAATAATTTTCTTCTTCTACATCACAAAATTTTAGGTTACTTCATAGCTAAGACACTGAGTTAAAAGACTATTATTAATGATACATATTTCATATACACAAGTAATATATAAAATTATATAATGAGGATCGATAGTGTATTTATTCTCCATATTCATATTGTATTATGGAATTATAGATGTAAATAGTTTTGAATATTTTACTTCTTCTACATCTTCAAATTTCAGGTTACATCATCACTAAGAAACTAAGTTAAAAGACTATTAAATAATGACACATATTTCATATACGTTCGTAATAATTAAAACTATATAATGAGGCTAGAGAGTATATTTATTCACCATATTCACATTGTATTATGGTATAATAGATGTAAACAATTTCAATATTTTTCTTCTTTTCCATCACCAAATTTTAGGTAACTTCATCACTAAGAAAATACGTTAAAAGACTATTGATTAATGACAAATATTGTATATATATAGTTAATAAGTGATATTATATAATAAAGCTTAATACAATTTTTAGTCACCATATTTTCAGTGTAATATGGAATAATATATGTGATTTTTTTAATATTTTTCTTCTTCTACATCACAAAATTTTACGTTACTTCATAGCTAAGACACTAAGTTAAAAGACTATTATTAATGAAACATATTTCATATACAAAGGTAATATTTAAAATTTTATAATGAGGATCGATAGTATATTTATTCTCCATATTCCTATTGTATTATGAAATTATAAATGTAAATAGTTTTGAATATTTTACTTCTTCTACACCATTAAATTTTAGTGTACTTCATCACTAAGAAACTAAGTAAAAAGACTATTAAATAATGACACATATTTAATATACGTTCGTAATAATTAAAACTATATAATGAGGGTAGATAGTATATTTATTCACCATATTCACATTGTATTAGTGTATAATAGATGTAAATAATTTCAATATTTTTCTTCTTCTCCATCACCAAATTTTAGGTAACTTTTTCACTAAGCAAATACGTTAAAAGACTATTGATTAATGACAAATATTGTATATATATAGTTAATAAGTGATATTATATAATAAAGCTTAATACAATTTTTAGTCACCATATTTACAGTGTAATATGGAATAATATATGTTATTTTTTCGATATTTTTCTTCTACATCACAAAATTTAGGTTACTTCAAAGCTAAGACACTAAGTTAAAAGTCTATTATTAATGATACATATTTCATATAAAAAGGTAATATTTAAAATTTTATAATGAGGATCGATAGTATATTTATTCTACATATTCATATTGTATTATGGAATTATAGATGTAAATAGTTTTGAATATTTTACTTCTTCTACATCATCAAATTTTAGGTTACATCATCACTAAGAAACTAAGTTAAAAGACTATTAAATAATGACACATATTTCATATACGTTCGTAATAATTAAAACTATATAATGAGGCAAGATAGTATATTTATTCACCATATTCACATTGTATTATGGTATAATAGATGTAAACAATTTCAATATTTTTCTTCCTCTCCATCACCAAATTTTAGGTAACTTCATCACTAAGCAAATACTTTAAAAGACTATTGATTAATGACAAATATTGTATATATATAGCTAATAAGTGCTTTTGTATAATAAAGCTTAATATAGTTTTTAGTCACCGTATTTACAGTGTAATATGGAATAATATTTTTGATTTTTTCAATAATTTTCTTCTTCTACATCACAAAATTTTAGGTTACTTCATAGCTAAGACACTGAGTTAAAAGACTATTATTAATGATACATATTTCTTATACACAAGTAATAATTAAAATTATATAATGAGGTTCGATAGTATATTTATTCTCCATATTCATATTGTATTATGGAATTATAGATGTAAATAGTTTTGAATATTTTACTTCTTCTACATCCTCAAATTTCAGGTTACATCATCACTAAGAAACTAAGTTAAAAGACTATTAAATAATGACACATATTTCATATACGTTCGTAATAATTAAAACTATATAATGAGGCTAGATAGTATATTTATTCACCATATTCACATTGTATTATGGTATAATAGATGTAAACAATTTCAATATTTTTCTTCTTCTCCATCACCAAATTTTAGGTAACTTCATCACTAAGAAAATACGTTAAAAGACTATTGATTAATGACAAATATTGTATATATATAGTTAATAAGTGATATTATATAATAAAGCTTAATATAGTTCTTTTAGTCACCATATTTACAATGTAATATGGAATAATATATGTGATTTTTTCAATATTTTTCTTCTTCTACATCACAAAATTTTAGGTTACTACATATCTAAGACACTAAGTTAAAAGACTATTATTAATGATACAAATTTCATATACACAGGTAATATTTAAAATTTTATAATGAGGATCGATAGTATATTTATTCTCCATATTCATATTGTATTATGGAATTATAAATGTAAATAATTTTGAATATTTTACTTCTTCTACACCATCAAATTTTATGTTACATCATCACTAAGAAACTAAGTTAAAAGTCTATTAAATAATGACACATATTTCATATACGTTCGTAATAATTAAAACTATATAATGAGGCTAGATAGTATATTTATTCACCATATTCACATTGTATTATGGTATAATAGATGTAAACAATTTCAATATTTTACTTCTTCTCCATCACAAAATTTTAGGTAACTTCATCACTAAGCAAATACGTTAAAAGACTATTGATTAATGACAAATATTGTATGTATATAGTTAATAAGTGATATTGTATAATAAAGCTTAATACAGTTCTTAGTCACCATATTTACAGTGTAATATGGAATAATATATGTGATTTTTTCGATATTTTTCTTCTTCTACAACACAAAATTTTAGGTTACTTCAAAGCTAAGACACTAAGTTAAAAGACTATTATTAATGATACATATTTCATTATACAAAGGTAAAATTTAAAATTTTATAATGAGGATCGATAGTATATTTATTCTCCATATTCATATTGTATTATGGAATTATAGATGTAAATAGTTTTGAATATTTTACTTCTTCTACATCATCAAATTTTAGGTTACATCATCACTAAGAAACTAAGTTAAAAGACTATTAAATAGTGACACATATTTCATATACGTTCGTAATAATTAAAACTATATAATGAGGCAAGATAGTATATTTATTCACCATATTCAAATTGTATTATGGTATAATAGATGTAAACAATTTCAATATTTTTCTTCTTCTCCATCACCAAATTTTAGGTAACTTCATCACTAAGCAAATACTTTAAAAGACTATTGATTAATGACAAATATTGTATATATATAGCTAATAAGTGATATTGTATAATAAAGCTTAATATAGTTTTTAGTCACCGTATTTACAGTGTAATATGGAATAATATTTTTGATTTTTTCAATAATTTTCTTCTTCTACATAACAAAATTTTAGGTTACTTCATAGCTAAGACACTGAGTTAAAAGACTATTATTAATGATACATATTTCATATACACAAGTAATAATTAAAATTATATAATGAGGATCGATAGTATATTTATTCTCCATATTCATATTGTATTATGGAATTATAGATGTAAATAGTTTTGAATATTTTACTTCTTCTAAATCTTCAAATTTCAGGTTACATCATCACTAAGAAACTAAGTTAAAAGACTATTAAATAATGACACATATTTCATATACATTCGTAATAATTAAAACTATATAATGAAGCTAGATAGTATATTTATTCACAATATTCACATTGTATTATGGTATAATAGATGTAAACAATTTCAATATTTTTCTTCTTCTCCATCACAAAATTTTAGTTAACTTCATCACTAAGAAAATACGTTGAAAGACAATTGATTAATGACAAATATTGTATATATATAGTTAATAAGTGATATTATATAATAAAGCTTAATATAGTTTTTAGTCACCATATTTACAATGTAATATGGAATAATATATGTGATTTTTTTCAATATTTTTCTTCTTCTACATCACAAAATTTTAGGTTACTACATATCTAAGACACTAAGTTAAAAGACTATTATTAATGATACATATTTCCTATACACAGGTAATATTTAAAATTTTATAATGAGGATCGATAGTATATTTATTCTCCATATTCATATTGTATTATGGAATTATAAATGTAAATAATTTTGAATATTTTACTTCTTCTACACCATCAAATTTTATGTTACATCATCACTAAGAAACTAAGTTAAAAGACTATTAAATAATGACACATATTTCATATACGTTCGTAATAATTAAAACTATATAATGAGGCTAGATAGTATATTTATTCACCATATTCACATTGTATTATGGTATAATAGATGTAAACAATTTCAATATTTTACTTCTTCTCCATCACAAAATTTTAGGTAACTTCATCACTAAGCAAATACGTTAAAAGACTATTGATTAATGACAAATATTGTATATATATAGTTAATAAGTGATATTGTATAATAAAGCTTAATACAGTTCTTAGTCACCATATTTACAGTGTAATATGGAATAATATATGTGATTTTTTCGATATTTTTCTTCTTCTACATCACAAAATTTTAGGTTACTTCAAAGCTAAGACACTAAGTTAAAAGACTATTATTAATGATACATATTTCATATACACAGGTAATATTTAAAATTTTATAATGAGGATCGATAGTATATTTATTCTCCATATTCATATTGTATTATGAAATTATAAATGTAAATAGTTTTGAATATTTTACTTCTTTTACACCATCAAATTTTAGTGTACTTCATCACTAAGAAACTAAGTTAAAAGACTATTAAATAATGACACATATTTCATATACGTTCATAATAATTAAAACTATATAATGAGGCTAGATAGTATATATATTCACCATATTCACATTGTATTATTGTATAATAGATGTAAACAATTTCAATATTTTACTTCTTGTCCATCACCAAATTTTAGGTAACTTCATAACTAAGCAAATACGTTAAAAGACTATTGATTAATGACAAATATTGTATATATATAGTTAATAAGTGATATTATATAATAAAGCTTAATATAGTTTTTAGTCACCATATTTACAGTGTAATATGGAATAATATATGTGATTTTTTTCAATATTTTTCTTCTTCTACATCACAAAATTTTAGGTTACTTCATAGCTAAGACATTAAGTTAAAAGACTAATATTAATGATACAGATTTCATATACACAGGTAATATTTAAAATTTTATAATGAGGATCGATAGTATATTTATTCTCCATATTCATATTGTGTTATGAAATTATAAATGTAAATAGTTTTGAATATTTTACTTCTTCTACACCATCAAATTTTAGTGTACTTCATCATTAAGAAACTAATTTAAAAGACTATTAAATAATGACACATATTTAATATACGTTCGTAATAATTAAAACTATATAATTAGGGTAGATAGTATATTTATTCACCATATTCACATTGTATTATGGTATAATAGATGTAAACAATTTCAATATTTTTCTTCTTTTCCATCACCAAATTTTAGGTAACTTCATCACTAAGAAAATACGTTAAAAGACTATTGATTAATGACAAATATTGTATATATATAGTTAATAAGTGATATTATATAATAAAGCTTAATACAATTTTTAGTCACCATATTTACAGTGTAATATGGAATAATATATGTGATTTTTTTAATATTTTTCTTCTTCTACATCACAAAGTTTTACGTTACTTCATAGCTAAGACACTAAGTTAAAAGACTATTATTAATGAAACATATTTCATATACAAAGGTAATATTTAAAATTTTATAATGAGGATCGATAGTATATTTATTCTCCATATTCCTATTGTATTATGAAATTATAAATGTAAATAGTTTTGAATATTTTACTTCTTCTACACCATCAAATTTTAGTGTACTTCATCACTAAGAAACTAAGTTAAAAGACTAT
>CATIWC010003840.1:0-35946 GCA_948472305.1 Vicia faba
CACTACACAATTCATCAGATTTGCTTCAGATTTAGGTTCGTTTCCAATTTCATCATACTTTCTTCCTATTTCATTATAGTTTCTTCAGATATGTGTTCACTAAATAATTCATCAGAGTTTCTTCTAATTAAGGTTCACTTTCAATTTCATCAAATTTTCTTCAAATTACATCTGCTTTTCTACAGATTTATGTTTACATCAAGTTTCAACAGTTTTTTTATTTTATCAGATTTTCTTCAGATTTATATTCACTTCAAATTTCATGATATTTTCTTCAGATTTTTATTCACTTCAAATTTCGTCAGTCTTTTTTTCAAATTTACGATTACTTTAAATTTCATCAAATTTTATTTAGATTTTCTTCAAATTTATTTTCATTTCATATTTCATCATATCTTCCTTAGATTTCTGTATTTACTTCAAGTTTCATAAGACTTTCTTAACATTTATGTTTACTTCAAAATTCATCAATTTTTCTTAAGATTTCATCAGATTTTGTGCAAATTTATGTTCAATTCAAATTTCCTCAGACTTATGTTAACTTCAAATTTCATCGTTTTTCCTTCAGATTTGTGTTCACCTCAAATTTCATCAGATTTTCTTCCTATTTCATTAGAGATTTTTCAGATATATGTTCATTACAAAATTCATCATATTTCCTTCAGATTTATGTTCACCTCTATTTTCATCAGATTTTATTCCTAATTCATTAGTATGTCTTTAGATATATGTTCACTACAAAATTCATCAGATTTTCTTCACATTTAGGTTCGTTTCCAATTTCATCATACTTTCTTCCTATTTCATTGTAGTTTCTTTAGATATGTGTTCACTAAATAATTCATCAGAGTTTCTTCTGATTAAGGTTCACTTTCAATTTCATCAAATTTTCTTCAAATTACATCTGCTTGTCTACAGATTTATGTTTACATCAAGTTTCAACAGTTTTTTTTATTTTTCTTCAGATTTATATTCACTTCAAATTTCATGAGATTTTCTTCAGATTTTTGTTCACTTCAAATTTCGTCAGACTTTCTTCAAATTTACGATTACTTTAAATTTCATCAAATTTTCTTTAGATTTTCTTCAGATTTATGTTCATTTCATATTTCATCATATTTTCTTTAGATTTATGTATTTACTTCAAGTTTCATAAGACATTCTTAAGATTTATGTTTACTTCAAAATTCATCAATTTTTCTTAAGATTTCATCAGATTTTGTGCAAATTTATGTTCAATTCAAATTTCCTCAGACTTATTTTAACTTCAAATTTCATCATATTTCCTTAAGATTTGTGTTCACCTCAAATTTCATCAGATTTTCTTCCTATTTCATTAGAGTTTTTTCAGATATATGTTCATTACAAAATTCATCATATTTCCTTCAGATTTATGTTCACCTCAATTTTCATCAGATTTTATTCCTAATTCATTAGAGTGTCTTTAGAAATATGTTCACTACACAATTCATCAGATTTGCTTCAGATTTAGGTTCGTTTCCAATTTCATCATACTTTCTTCCTATTTCATTATATTTTCTTTAGATATGTGTTCACTAAATAATTCATCAGAGTTTCTTCGGATTAAGGTTCACTTTCAATTTCATCAAATTTTCTTCAAATTACATCTGCTTGTCTACAGATTTATGTTTACATCAAGTTTCAACAGTTTTTTTTATTTCATAAGATTTTCTTCAGATTTATATTCACTTCAAATTTCATGAGATTTTCTTCAGATTTTTGTTCACTTCAAATTTCGTCAGACTTTCTTCAAATTTTATGCAGATTTATGTTCAATTAAAATTTTCTCAGGCTTTTGTTAACTTCAAATTTCTTCATATTTCCTTCATATTTATGTTCAGCTCAAATTTCATAAGATTTTTTTCCTATTTCATTAGAGTTTCATCAAATATATGTTCACTATAAAATTCATCATATTTCCTACAGATTTATGATCACCTCAATTTTAATCAAATTTTCTTCCTAATTCATTAGAGTGTCTTTAGATATATGTTCACTACAAAATTTATCAGATTTTCTTCAGATTTAGGTTCGTTTCCAATTTCATCATACTTTCTTCCTATTTCATTATAGTTTCTTCAGATATGTGTTCACTAAATAATTCATCAGAGTTTCTTCTGATTAAGGTTCACTTTCAATTTCATCAAATTTTCTTCAAATTACATCTGCTTTTCTACAGATTTATGTTTACATCAAGTTTAAACAGTTTTTTTTTATTTCATCATATTTTCTTCAGATTTATATTCACTTCAAATTTCATGAGATTTTCTTCAGATTATTGTTGTCTTCAAATTTCATCAAACTTTCTTCAAATTTACGATTACTTTAAATTTCATCAAACTTTCATTAGATTTTCTTCAGATTTATGTTCATTTCATATTTCATCATATTTTCTTTAGATTTATGTATTTACTTCAAGTTTCATAAGACATTCTTATGATTTATGTTTACTTTAAAATTCATCAATTTTTCTTAAGATTTCATTAGATTTTATGCAAATTAATGTTCAATTCAAATTTCCTCAGACTTATGTTAACTTCAAATTTCATCGTATTTCCTTCAGATTTGTGTTCACCTCAAATTTCATCAGATTTTCTTCATATTTCATTAGAGTTTTTTCAGAAATATGTTCATTACAAAATTCATCATATTTCCTTCAGGTTTATGTTCACCTCAATTTTCATCAGATTTTATAGTTAATTCATTAGAGTGTCTTTAGATATATGTTCACTAGAAAATTCATCATATTTTCTTCAGATTTAGGTTCGCTGCCAATTTCATCATACTTTCTTCCTATTTCATTAGAGTTTCTTCAGATATGTGTTCACTAAATAATTCATCAGAGTTTCTTCTAATTAAGGTTCACTTTCAATTTCATCAATTTTTTTTCAAATTACATCTGATTTTCTACAGATTTATGTTTACATCAAGTTTCAACAGTTTTTTTATTTTATCAGATTTTCTTCAGATTTATATTCACTTCAAATTTCATGATATTTTCTTCAGATTTTTTTTCACTTCAAATTTCATCATACTTTCTTCAAATTTACGATTACTTTAAATTTCATCAAATTTTATTTAGATTTTCTTCAAATTTATGTTCATTTCATATTTCATCATATCTTCCTTAGATTTATGTATTTACTTCAAGTTTCATAAGACTTTCTTAACATTTATGTTTACTTCAAAATTCATCAATTTTTCTGAAGATTTTATCATATTTTATGCAGATTTATGTTCAATTAAAATTTTCTCAGACTTTTGTTAACTTCAAATTTCATCATATTTCCTTCATATTTATGTTCAGCTCAAATTTCATAAGATTTTTTTCCTATTTCATTAGAGGTGCATCAAATATATGTTCACTATAAAATTCATCATATTTCCTACAGATTTATGATCACCTCAATTTTAATCAAATTTTCTTCCTAATTCATTAGAGTGTCTTTAGATATATGTTCACTACAAAATTTATCAGATTTTCTTCAAATTTAGGTTCGCTTCCAATTTCATCATACTTTCTTCCTATTTAATTATAGTTTTTTCATATATGTGTTCACTAAATAATTCATATGAGTTTCTTCTGATTAAGGTTCACTTTCAATTTCATCAAATTTCTTCAAATTACATCTGCTTTTCTACAGATTTATGTTTACATCAAGTTTCAACAGTTTTTTTTTTTATTTCATCATATTTTCTTCAGATTTATATTCACTTCAAATTTCGTGAGATTTTCTTCAGATTATTGTTGTCTTCAAATTTCGTCAAACTTTCTTCAAATTTACGATTACTTTAAATTTCATCAAATTTTCATTAGATTTTCTTCAGATTTATGTTCATTTCATATTTCATCATATTTTCTTTAGATTTATGTATTTACTTCAAGTTTCATAAGACACTCTTAAGATTTATGTTTACTTCAAAATTCATCAATTTTTCATAAGATTTCATCAGATTTTGTGCAAATTAATGTTCAATTCAAATTTCCTCAGACTTATGTTAACTTCAAATTTCATCGTATTTCCTTCAGATTTGTGTTCACCTCAAATTTCATCATATTTTCTTCCTATTTCATTTGAGTTTTTTCAGATATATGTTCATTACAAAATTCATCATATTTCCTTCAGATTTATGTTCACCTCTATTTTCATCATATTTTATTCCTAATTCATTACTCTGTCTTTAGATATATGTTCAATACAAAATTCATCAGATTTTCTTCAGATTTAGGTTCGTTTCCATTTTCATCATACTTTCTTCCTATTTCATTAGAGTTTCTTCAGATATGTGTTCACTAAATAATTCATCCGAGTTTCTTCTGATTAAGGTTCACTTTCAATGTCATCAAATTTTCTTCAAATTACATCTGCTTTTCTACATAATTATGTTTACATCAAGTTTCAAGAGTTTTTTTTTATTTCATAAGATTTTCTTCAAATTTATATTCACTTCAAATTTCTTGAGATTTTCTTCAGATTTTTGTTCACTTCAAATTTCGTCAAACTTTCTTCAAATTTACGATTACTTTAAATTTCATCAAATTTTCTTTAGATTTTCTTCAGATTTATGTTCATTTCATATTTCATCATATTTTCTTTAGATTTAAGTATTTACTTCAAGTTTCATAAGACATTCTTAAGATTTATGTTTACTTCAAAATTCATCAATTTTTCTTAAGATTTCATCGGATTTTGTGCAAATTTAGTTTCAATTCAAATTTCCTTAGACTTATGTTAACTTCAAATTTCATCGTATTTCCTTCAGATATGTGTTCACCTCAAATTTCATCTGATTTTCTTCCTATTTCATTAGAGTTTTTTCGGATATATGTTCATTACAAAATTCATCATATTTCCTTCAGATTTATGTTCACCTCAATTTTCATCAGATTTTATAGTTAATTCATTAGAGTGTCTTTAGATATATGTTCACTACAAAATCATCAGATTTTCTTCAGATTTAGGTTCGTTTTCAATTTCATCATACTTTCTTCCAATTTCATTATAGTTTCTTCAGATACGTGTTCACTAAATAGTTCATTAGAATTTCTTCTTATTAAGGTTCACTTTCAATTTCATCAATTTTTCTTCAAATTACATCTGATTTTCTACAGATTTATGTTTACATCAAGTTTCAACAGTGTTTTTTATTTCATCATATTTTCTTTATATTTTATATTCACGTCAAATTTCATGAGATTTTCTTCAGATTTTTATTCACTTCAAATTTCGTCAGTCTTTTTTTCAAATTTACGATTACTTTAAATTTCATCAAATTTTGTTTAGATTTTCTTCAGATTTATGTTCATTTCATATTTCATCATATTTTCTTTAGATTTATATATTTAATTCAAGTTTCATAAGACTTTCATAAGATTTATGTTTACATCAAAATTCATCAATTTTTCTTATGATTTCATCAGATTTTGTGCAAATTAATGTTCAATTCAAATTTCCTCAGACTTATGTTAACTTCAAATTTCATCGTATTTCCTTCAGATTTGTGTTCACCTCAAATTTCATCAGATTTTCTTCCTATTTCATTAGAGTTTTTTCCGATATATGTTCATTACAAAATTCATCATATTTCCTTCAGATTTATGTTCACCTCTATTTTCAACAGATTTTATTCCTAATTCATTAGAGTGTCTTTAGAAATATGTTCACTACAAAATTCATCAGATTTTCTTCAGATTTAGATTCGCTGTCAATTTCATCATACTTTCTTCCTATTACATTAGAGTTTCTTCAGATATGTGTTCACTAAATAATTCATCAGAGTTTCCTCTGATTAAGGTTCACTTTCAATTTCATCAAATTTTCTTCAAATTACATCTGATTTTCTACAGATTTATATTTACATCAAGTTTGAAAAGTTTTTTTATTTCATCAGATTTTCTTCAGATTTATATTCACTTTAAATTTCATGATATTTTCTTCAGATTTTTTTTCACTTCAAATTTCATCAGACTTTCTTCAAATTTACGATTACTTTAAATTTCATCAAATTTTATTTAGATTTTCTTCAAATTTATGTTCATTTCATATTTCATCATATCTTCCTTAGATTTATGTATTTACTTCAAGTTTCATAAGACTTTCTTAAGATTTATGTTTACTTCAAAATTCATCAATTTTTCTTAAGATTTCATCAGATTTTGTGCAAATTTATGTTCAATTCAAATTTCCTCAAACTTATGTTAACTTCAAATTTCATCGTATTTCCTTCAGATTTGTGTTAACCTCAAATTTCATCAGATTTTCTTCCTATTTCATTAGAGTTTTTTCATATATATGTTCATTACAAAATTCATCATATTTCCTTCAGATTTATGTTCACCTCTATTTTCATCAGATTTTATTCCTAATTCATTAGTGTGTCTTTAGATATATGCTCACTACAAAATTCATCAGATTTTCTTCAGATTTAGGTTCATTTCAATTTTCATCATACTTTCTTCCTATTTCATTTGAGTTTCTTCAGATATGTGTTCACTAAATAATTCATCAGAGTTTCTTCTGATTAAGGTTCACTTTCAAGTTCATCAAATTTTCTTCAAATTACATCTGCTTTTCTACATAATTATGTTTACATCAAGTTTCAAGAGTTTTTTTTATTTCATAAGATTTTCTTCAGATTTATATTCACTTCAAATTTCATGAGATTTTCTTTAGATTTTTATTCACTTCAAATTTCGTCAGACTTTCTTCAAATTTACGATTACTTTAAATTTCAACAAATTTTCTTTAGATTTTCTTCAGATTTATGTTCATTTCATATTTCATCATATTTTAATTAGATTTAAGTATTTACTTCAAGTTTCATAAGACATTCTTAAGATTTATGTTTACTTCAAAATTCATCACGTTTTCTTAAGATTTCATCAGATTTTGTGCAAATTTATGTTCAATTAAAATTTCCTCAGACTTATGTTAACTTCAAATTTCATCGTATTTCCTTCAGATTTATGTTAATCTCAAATTTCATCATATTTTCTTCCTATTTCATTAGATTTTTTTCATATATATGTTCATTACAAAATTCATCATATTTCCTTTAGATTTATGTTCACCTCTATTTTCATCAGATTTTATTCCTAATTCATTAGTGTGTCTTTAGATATATGCTCACTACAAAATTCATCAGATTTTCTTCAGATTTAGGTTCATTTACATTTTCATCATACTTTCTTCCTATTTCATTAGAGTTTCTTCAGATATGTGTTCACTAAATAATTCATCAGAGTTTCTTCTAATTAAGGTTCACTTTCAAGTTCATCAAATTTTCTTCAAATTACATCTGCTTTTCTACATAATTATGTTTACATCAAGTTTCAAGAGTTTTTTTTTTTTATTTCATAAGATTTTCTTCAGATTTATATTCACTTCAAATTTCATGAGATTTTCTTCAGATTTTTATTCACTTCAAATTTCGTCAGACTTTTTTCAAATTTACGATTACTTTAAATTTCAACAAATTTTCTTTAGATTTTCTTCAGATTTATGTTCATTTCATATTTCATCATATTTTCTTTAGATTTAAGTATTTACTTCAAGTTTCATAAGACATTCTTAAGATTTATGTTTACTTCAAAATTCATCACGTTTTCTTAAGATTTCATCAGATTTTGTGCAAATTTATGTTCAATTCAAATTTCCTCAAACTTATGTTAACTTCAAATTTCATCGTATTTCCTTCAGATTTATGTTAACCTCAAATTTCATCATATTTTCTTCCTATTTCATTAGAGTTTTTTCATATATATGTTCATTACAAAATTCATCATATTTCCTTTAGATTTATGTTCACCTCTATTTTCATCAGATTTTATTCCTAATTCATTAGTGTGTCTTTAGATATATGCTCACTACAAAATTCATCAGATTTTCTTCAGATTTAGGTTCATTTACATTTTCATCATACTTTCTTCCTATTTCATTAGAGTTTCTTCAGATATGTGTTCACTAAATAATTCATCAGAGTTTCTTCTGATTAAGGTTCACTTTCAAGTTCATCAAATTTTCTTCAAATTACATATGCTTTTCTACATAATTATGTTTACATCAAGTTTCAAGAGTTTTTTTTTTTATTTCATAAGATTTTCTTCAGATTTATATTCACTTCAAATTTCATGAGATTTTCTTCATATTTTTATTCACTTCAAATTTCGTCAGACTTTTTTCAAATTTACGATTACTTTAAATTTCATCAAATTTTGTTTAGATTTTCTTCAGATTTATGTTCATTTCATATTTCATCATATTTTCTTTAGATTTATATATTTAATTCAAGTTTCATAAGTCTTTCTTAAGATTTATGTTTACTTCAAAATTCATCAATTTTTCTTAAGATTTTGTGCAGATTTATGTTCAATTCAAATTTTCTCAGACTTATGTTAACTTCAAATTTCATCGTATTTCCTTCAGATTTGTGTTCACCTCAAATTTCATCATATTTTCTTCCTATTTCATTCGAGTTTTTTCAGATATATGTTCATTATAAAATTCATCATATTTCCTTCAGATTTATGTTCACCTCTATTTTCATCAGATTTTATTCCTAATTCATTATTGTGTCTTTAGATATATGTTCACTACAAAATTCATCAGATTTTCTTCATATTTAGGTTCGTTTCCATTTTCATCATACTTTCTTCCTATTTCATTAGAGTTTCTTCAGATATGTGTTCAATAAATAATTCATCTGAGTTTCTTCTGATTAAGGTTCACTTTCAATTTCATCAAATTTTCTTCAAATTACATCTGCTTTTCTACATAATTATGTTTACATCAAGTTTCAAGAGTTTTTTTTTTATTTCATAAGATTTTCTTCAGATTTATATTCACTTCAAATTTCATGAGATTTTCTTCAGATTTTTATTCACTTCAAATTTCGTCAGACTTTTTTCAAATTTACGATTACTTTAAATTTCATCAAATTTTGTTTAGATTTTCTTCAGATTTATGTTCATTTCATATTTCATCATATTTTCTTTAGATTTATATATTTAATTCAAGTTTCATAAGACTTTCTTAAGATTTATGTTTACTTCAAAATTCATCAATTTTTCTTAAGATTTTGTGCAGATTTATGTTCAATTCAATTTTTCTCAAACTTATGTTAACTTCAAATTTCATCGTATTTCCTTCAGATTTGTGTCACCTCAAATTTCATCACATTTTCTTCCTATTTCATTCGAGTTTTTTCAGATATATGTTCATGACAAAATTCATCATATTTCCTTCAGATTTATGTTCACCTCTATTTTCATCAGATTTTATTCCTAATTCATTACTGTGTCTTTAGATATATGTTCACTACAAAATTCATCAGATTTTCTTAAGATTTAAGTTCGTTTCCATTTTCATCATACTTTCTTCCTATTTCATTAGAGTTTCTTCTGATAAGTGTTCACTAAATAATTCATCCGAGTTTCTTCTGATTAAGGTTCACTTTCAATTTCATCAAATTTTCTTCAAATTACATCTGCTTTTCTACATAATTATGTTTACATCAAGTTTCAAGAGTTTTTTTTTTTATTTCATAAGATTTTCTTCAGATTTATATTCACTTCAAATTTCATGAGATTTTCTTCAGATTTTTGTTCACTTGAAATTTCGTCAGACTATCATCAAATTTACGATTACTTTAAATTTCAACAAATTTTCTTTAGATTTTCTTCAGATTTATGTTCATTTCATATTTCATCATATTTTCTTTAGATTTAAGTATTTACTTCAAGTTTCATAAGACATTCTTAAGATTTATGTTTACTTCAAAATTCATCAAGTTTTCTTAAGATTTCATCAAATTTTGTGCAAATTTATGTTCAATTCAAATTTCCTCAGACTTATGTTAACTTCAAATTTCATCGTATTTCCTTCAGATTTATGTTAACCTCAAATTTCATCATATTTTCTTCCTATTTCATTAGAGTTTTTTCATATATATGTTAATTACAAAATTCATCATATTTCCTTTAGATTTATGTTCACCTCTATTTTTATCAGATTTTATTCCTAATTCATTAGTATGTCTTTAGATATATGCTCACTACAAAATTCATCAGATTTTCTTCAGATTTAGGTTCATTTCCATTTTCATCATACTTTCTTCCTATTTCATTAGAGTTTCTTCAGATATGTGTTCACTAAATAATTCATCAGAGTTTCTTCTGATTAAGGTTCACTTTCAAGTTCATCAAATTTTCTTCAAATTACATCTGCTTTTCTACATAATTATGTTTACATCAAGTTTCAAGAGTTTTTTTTTATTTCATAAGATTTTCTTCAGATTTATATTCACTTCAAATTTCATGAGATTTTCTTCAGATTTTTATTCACTTCAAATTTCGTCAGACTTTTTTCAAATTTACGATTACTTTAAATCTCATCAAATTTTGTTTAGATTTTCTTCAGATTTATGTTCATTTCATATTTCATCATATTTTCTTTAGATTTATATATTTAATTCAAGTTTCATAAGACTTTCTTAAGATTTATGTTTACTTCAAAATTCATCAATTTTTCTTAAGATTTTTTGCAGATTTATGTTCAATTCAAATTTTCTCAGACTTATGTTAACTTCAAATTTCATCGTATTTCCTTCAGATTTGTGTTCACCTCAAATTTCATCATATTTTCTTCCTATTTCATTCGAGTTTTTTCAGATATATGTTCATTATAAAATTCATCATATTTCCTTCAGATTTATGATCACCTCTATTTTCATCAGATTTTATTCCTAATTCATTACTGTGTCTCTAGATATATGTTCACTACAAAATTCATCAGATTTTCTTCAGATCTAGGTTCGTTTCCATTTTCATCATACTTTCTTCCTATTTCATTAGAGTTTCTTCAGATATGTGTTCAATAAATAATTCATCCAAGTTTCTTCTGATTAAGGTTCACTTTCAATTTCATCAAATTTTCTTCAAATTACATCTGCTTTTCTACATAATTATGTTTACATCAAGTTTCAAGAGTTTTTTTTTTATTTCATAAGATTTTCTTCAGATTTATATTCACTTCAAATTTCATGAGATTTTCTTCAGATTTTTGTTCACTTCAAATTTCGTCAGACTTTTTTTCAATTTTACGATTACTTTAAATTTCATCAAATTTTGTTTAGATTTTCTTCAGATTTATGTTCATTTCATATTTCATCATTTTTTCTTTACATTTATATATTTAATTCAAGTTTCATAAGACTTTCTTAAGATTTATGTTTACTTCAAAATTCATCAATTTTTCTTAAGATTTCATCAGATTTTGTGCAGATTTATGTTCAATTCAAATTTTCTCAGACTTTTGTTAACTTCAAATTTCATCATATTTCCTTCATATTTATGTTCAACACAAATTTCATAAGATTTTTTTCCTATTTCATTAGAGTTTCATCAGATATATGTTCACTATAAAATTCATCATATTTCCTTCAGATTTATGATCACCTCTATTTTCATCAGATTTTATTCCTAATTCATTAGTGTGTCTTTAGATATATGTTCACTACAAATTCATCAGATTTTCTTCAGATTTAGGTTCGTTTCCATTTTCACCATACTTTCTTCCTATTTCATTAGAGTTTCTTCAGATATGTGTTCACTAAATAATTCATCTGAGTTTCTTCTGATTAAGGTTCACTTTCAATTTCATCAAATTTTCTTCAAATTACATCTGCTTTTCTACATAATTATGTTTACATCAAGTTTCAAGAGTTTTTTTTTTATTTCATAACATTTTCTTTAGATTTATATTGACTTCAAATTTCATGACATTTTCTTCAGATTTTTGTTCACTTCAAATTTCGTCAGACTTTCTTCAAATTTACGATTACTTTAAATTTCATAAAATTTTCTTTAGATTTTCTTCAGATTTATGTTCATTTCATATTTCATCATATTTTCTTTAGATTTATGTATTTACTTCAAGTTTCATAAGACATTCTTAAGATTTATGTTTACTTCAAAATTCATCAATTTTTCGTATGATTTCATCAGATTTTGTGCAGATTTATGTTCATTTCAAATTTCCTCAGACTTTTGTTAACTTCAAATTTCATCGTATTTCCTTCAGATTTGTGTTCACCTCAAATTTCATCATATTTTCTTCCTATTTCATTCGAGTTTTTTCAGATATATGTTCATTATAAAATTCATCATATTTCCTTCAGATTTATGATCACCTCTATTTTCATCAGATTTTATTCCTAATTCATTACTGTGTCTCTAGATATATGTTCACTACAAAATTCATCAGATTTTCTTCAGATCTAGGTTCGTTTCCATTTTCATCATACTTTCTTCCTATTTCATTAGAGTTTCTTCAGATATGTGTTCAATAAATAATTCATCCAAGTTTCTTCTGATTAAGGTTCACTTTCAATTTCATCAAATTTTCTTCAAATTACATCTGCTTTTCTACATAATTATGTTTACATCAAGTTTCAAGAGTTTTTTTTTTATTTCATAAGATTTTCTTCAGATTTATATTCACTTCAAATTTCATGAGATTTTCTTCAGATTTTTGTTCACTTCAAATTTCGTCAGACTTTTTTTCAATTTTACGATTACTTTAAATTTCATCAAATTTTGTTTAGATTTTCTTCAGATTTATGTTCATTTCATATTTCATCATTTTTTCTTTACATTTATATATTTAATTCAAGTTTCATAAGACTTTCTTAAGATTTATGTTTACTTCAAAATTCATCAATTTTTCTTAAGATTTCATCAGATTTTGTGCAGATTTATGTTCAATTCAAATTTTCTCAGACTTTTGTTAACTTCAAATTTCATCATATTTCCTTCATATTTATGTTCAACACAAATTTCATAAGATTTTTTTCCTATTTCATTAGAGTTTCATCAGATATATGTTCACTATAAAATTCATCATATTTCCTTCAGATTTATGATCACCTCTATTTTCATCTTTTATTCCTAATTCATTAGTGTGTCTTTAGATATATGTTCACTACAAATTCATCAGATTTTCTTCAGATTTAGGTTCGTTTCCATTTTCACCATACTTTCTTCCTATTTCATTAGAGTTTCTTCAGATATGTGTTCACTAAATAATTCATCTGAGTTTCTTCTGATTAAGGTTCACTTTCAATTTCATCAAATTTTCTTCAAATTACATCTGCTTTTCTACATAATTATGTTTACATCAAGTTTCAAGAGTTTTTTTTTTATTTCATAACATTTTCTTTAGATTTATATTGACTTCAAATTTCATGACATTTTCTTCAGATTTTTGTTCACTTCAAATTTCGTCAGACTTTCTTCAAATTTACGATTACTTTAAATTTCATAAAATTTTCTTTAGATTTTCTTCAGATTTATGTTCATTTCATATTTCATCATATTTTCTTTAGATTTATGTATTTACTTCAAGTTTCATAAGACATTCTTAAGATTTATGTTTACTTCAAAATTCATCAATTTTTCGTATGATTTCATCAGATTTTGTGCAGATTTATGTTCATTTCAAATTTCCTCAGACTTTTGTTAACTTCAAATTTCATCGTAATTCCTTCAGATTTGTGTTCACCTCAAATTTCATCATATTTTCTTCCTATTTCATTCGAGTTTTTTCAGATATATGTTCATTATAAAATTCATCATATTTCCTTCAGATTTATGTTCACCTCTATTTTCATCAGATTTTATTCCTAATTCATTATTGTGTCTTTAGATATATGTTCACTACAAAATTCATCAGATTTTCTTCATATTTAGGTTCGTTTCCATTTCATCATACTTTCTTCCTATTTCATTAGAGTTTCTTCAGATATGTGTTCAATAAATAATTCATCCGAGTTTCTTCTGATTAAGGTTCACTTTCAATTTCATCAAATTTTCTTCAAATTACATCTGCTTTTCTACATAATTATGTTTACATCAAGTTTCAAGAGTTTTTTTTTATTTCATAAGATTTTCTTCAGATTTATATTCACTTCAAATTTCATGAGATTTTCTTCAGATTTTTATTCACTTCAAATTTCGTCAGACTTTTTTCAAATTTACGATTACTTTAAATTTCATCAAATTTTGTTTAGATTTTCTTCAGATTTATGTTCATTTCATATTTCATCATATTTTCTTTAGATTTATATATTTAATTCAAGTTTCATAAGACTTTCTTAAGATTTATGTTTACTTCAAAATTCATCAATTTTTCTTAAGATTTTGTGCAGATTTATGTTCAATTCAAATTTTCTCAAACTTATGTTAACTTCAAATTTCATCGTATTTCCTTCAGATTTGTGTCACCTCAAATTTCATCACATTTTCTTCCTATTTCATTCGAGTTTTTTCAGATATATGTTCATTACAAAATTCATCAAATTTCCTTCAGATTTATGTTCACCTCTATTTTCATCAGATTTTATTCCTAATTCATTACTGTGTCTTTAGATATATGTTCACTACAAAATTCATCAGATTTTCTTAAGATTTAATAGGTTCGTTTCCATTTTCATCATACTTTCTTCCTATTTCATTAGAGTTTCTTCTGATAAGTGTTCACTAAATAATTCATCCGAGTTTCTTCTGATTAAGGTTCACTTTCAATTTCATCAAATTTTCTTCAAATTACATCTGCTTTTCTACATAATTATGTTTACATCAAGTTTCAAGAGTTTTTTTTTTATTTCATAAGATTTTCTTCAGATTTATATTCACTTCAAATTTCATGAGATTTTCTTCAGATTTTTGTTCACTTCAAATTTCGTCAGACTTTTTTTCAATTTTACGATTACTTTAAATTTCATCAAATTTTGTTTAGATTTTCTTCAGATTTATGTTCATTTCATATTTCATCATATTTTCTTTAGATTTAAGTATTTACTTCAAGTTTCATAAGACATTCTTAAGATTTATGTTTACTTCAAAATTCATCAAGTTTTCTTAAGATTTCATCAGATTTTGTGAAAATTTATGTTCAATTCAAATTTCCTCAAATTTTGTTTAGATTTTCTTCAGATTTATGTTCATTTCATATTTCATCATATTTTCTTTAGATTTATATATTTAATTCAAGTTTCATAAGACTTTCTTAAGATTTATGTTTACTTCAAAATTCATCAATTTTTCTTAAGATTTTGTGCAGATTTATGTTCAATTCAAATTTTCTCAGACTTATGTTAACTTCAAATTTCATCGTATTTCCTTCAGATTTGTGTTCACCTCAAATTTCATCATATTTTCTTCCTATTTCATTCGAGTTTTTTCAGATATATGTTCATTAAAAAATTCATCATATTTCCTTCAGATTTATGTTCACCTCTATTTTCATAAGATTTTATTCCTAATTCATTACTATGTCTTTAGATATATGTTCACTACAAAATTCATCAGATTTTCTTCAGATTTAGGTTTGTTTCCATTTTCATCATACTTTCTTCCTATTTCACTAGAGTTTCTTCAGATAAGTGTTCACTAAATAATTCATCCGAGTTTCTTCTGATTAAGGTTCACTTTCAATTTCATCAAATTTTCTTCAAATTACATCTTCTTTTCTACATAATTATGTTTACATCAAGTTTCAAGAGTTTTTTTTTATTTCATAAGATTTTCTTCAGATTTATATTCACTTCAAATTTCATGAGATTTTCTTCAGATTTTTGTTCACTTGAAATTTCGTCAGACTTTCTTCAAATTTACGATTACTTTAAATTTCATCAAATTTTCTTTAGATTTTCTTCAGATTTATGTTCATTTCATATTTCATCATATTTTCTTTAGATTTAAGTATTTACTTCAAGTTTCATAAGACATTCTTAAGATTTATGTTTACTTCAAAATTCATCAATTTTTCTTAAGATTTCATCAGATTTTGTGCAAATTTATGTTCAATTCAAATTTCCTCAGACTTATGTTAACTTCGAATTTCATCGTATTTCCTTCAGATTTGTGTTCACCTCAAATTTCATCAGATTTTCTTCCTATTTCATTAGAGTTTTTTCATATATATGTTCATTACAAAATTCATCATATTTCCTTCAGATTTATGTTCACCTCTATTTTCATCAGATTTTATTCCTAATTCATTAGTGTGTCTTTAGATATATGTTCACTACAAAATTCATCAGGTTTTCTTCAGATTTAGGTTCGTTTCCATTTTCATCTTACTTTCTTCCTATTTCATTAGAGTTTCTTCAGATATGTGTTCACTAAATAATTCATCAAAGTTTCTTCTGATTAAGGTTCACTTTCAATTTCATCAAATTTTCTTCAAATTACATCTGCTTTTCTACATAATTATGTTTACATCAAGTTTCAAGAGTTTATTTTTTAATTTCATAAGATTTTCTTCAGATTTATATTCACTTCAAATTTCATGAGATTTTCTTCAGATTTTTATTCACTTCATATTTCGTCAGACTTTTTTTCAATTTTACGATTACTTTAAATTTCATCAAATTTTGTTTAGATTTTCTTCAGATTTATGTTCATTTCATATTTCATCATTTTTTCTTTACATTTATATATTTAATTCAAGTTTCATAAGACTTTCTTAAGATTTATGTTTACCTCAAAATTCATGAATTTTTCTTAAGATTTCATCAGATTTTGTGCAGATTTATGTTCAATTCAAATTTTCTCAGACTTTTGTTAACTTCAAATTTTCATCATATATCCTTCATATTTATGTTCAGCTCAAATTTCATAAGATTTTTTTCGTATTTCATAAGAGTTTCATCAGATATATGTTCAGTATAAAATTCATCATATTTCCTTCAGATTTATGTTCACCTCTATTTTCATCAGATTTTATTCCTAATTCATTAGTGTGTCTTTAGATATATGTTCACTACAAAATTCATCAGATTTTCTTCAGATTTAGGTTCGTTTCCATTTTCATCATACTTTCTTCCTATTTCATAAGAGTTTCTTCAGATATGTGTTCACTAAATAATTCATCCGAGTTTCTTCTGATTAAGGTTCACTTTCAATTTCATCAAATTTTCTTCAAATTACATCTGCTTTTCTACATAATTATGTTTACATCAAGTTTCAAGAGTTTTTTTTTATTTCATAAGATTTTCTTCAGATTTATATTGACTTCAAATTTCATGAGATTTTCTTCAGATTTTTGTTCACTTCAAATTTCGTCAGACTTTCTTCAAATTTACGATTACTTTAAATTTCATCAAATTTTCTTTAGATTTTCTTCAGATTTATGTTCATTTCATATTTTCTTTAGATTTAAGTATTTACTTCAAGTTTCATAAGACATTCTTAAGATTTATGTTTACTTCAAAATTCATCAATTTTTCTTAAGATTTCATCAGATTTTGTGCAAATTTATGTTCAATTCAAATTTCCTCAGACTTATGTTAACTTCGAATTTCATCGTATTTCCTTCAGATTTGTGTCCACCTCAAATTTCATCAGATTTTCTTCTTATTTCATTAGAGTTTTTTCAGATATATGTTCATTACAAAATTCATCATATTTCCTTCAGATTTATGTTCACCTCTATTTTCATCAGATTTTATTCCTAATTCATTAGTGTGTCTTTAGATATATGTTCACTACAAAATTCATCAGGTTTTCTTCAGATTTAGGTTCGTTTCCATTTTCATCTTACTTTCTTCCTATTTCATTAGAGTTTCTTCAGATATGTGTTAACTAAATAATTCATCAAAGTTTCTTCTGATTAAGGTTCACTTTCAATTTCATCAAATTTTCTTCAAATTACATCTGCTTTTCTACATAATTATAATTACATCAAGTTTCCAGAGTTTTTTTTTTATTTCATAAGATTTTCTTCAGATTTATATTCACTTCAAATTTCATGAGATTTTCTTCAGATTTTTATTCACTTCAAATTTCGTCAGACTTTTTTTCAATTTTACGATTACTTTAAATTTCATCAAATTTTGTTTAGATTTTCTTCAGATTTATGTTCATTTCATATTTCATCATTTTTTCTTTACATTTATATATTTAATTCAAGTTTCATAAGACTTTCTTAAGATTTATGTTTACCTCAAAATTCATGAATTTTTCTTAAGATTTCATCAGATTTTGTGCAGATTTATGTTCAATTCAAATTTTCTCAGACTTTTGTAAACTTCAAATTTCATCATATATCCTTCATATTTATGTTCAGCTCAAATTTCATAAGATTTTTTTCCTATTTCATAAGAGTTTCATCAGATATATGTTCAGTATAAAATTCATCATATTTCCTTCAGATTTATGTTCACCTCTATTTTCATCAGATTTTATTCCTAATTCATTAGCGTGTCTTTAGATATATGTTCACTACAAAATTCATCAGATTTTATTCAGATTTAGGTTTGTTTCCATTTTCATCATACTTTCTTCCTATTTCATTAGAGTTTCTTCAGATATGTGTTCACTAAATAATTCATCCGAGTTTCTTCTGATTAAGGTTCACTTTCAATTTCATCAAATTTTCTTCAAATTACATCTGCTTTTCTACATAATTATGTTTACATCAAGTTTCAAGAGTTTTTTTTTTATTTCATAAGATTTTCTTCAGATTTATATTGACTTCAAATTTCATGAGATTTTCTCCAGATTTTTGTTCACTTCAAATTTCGTCAGACTTTCTTCAAATTTACGATTACTTTAAATTTCATCAAATTTTCTTTAGATTTTCTTCAGTTTTATGTTCATTTCATATTTCATCATATTTTCTTTAGATTTAAGTATTTACTTCAAGTTTCATAAGACATTCTTAAGATTTATGTTTACTTCAAAATTCATCAATTTTTCTTAAGATTTCATCAGACTTTGTGCAAATTTATGTTCAATTCAAATTTCCTCAGACTTATGTTAACTTCGAATTTCATCGTATTTCCTTCAGATTTGTGTTCACCTCAAATTTCATCAGATTTTCTTCTTATTTCATTAGAGTTTTTTCAGATATATGTTCATTACAAAATTCATCATATTTCCTTCAGATTTATGTTCACCTCTATTTTCATCAGATTTTATTCCTAATTCATTAGTGTGTCTTTAGATATATGTTCACTACAAAATTCATCAGGTTTTCTTCAGATTTAGGTTTGTTTCCATTTTCATCTTACTTTCTTCCTATTTCATTAGAGTTTCTTCAGATATGTGTTAACTAAATAATTCATCAAAGTTTCTTCTGATTAAGGTTCACTTTCAATTTCATCAAATTTTCTTCAAATTACATCTGCTTTTCTACATAATTATGTTTACATCAAGTTTCAAGAGTTTTTTTTTTTATTTCATAAGATTTTCTTCAGATTTATATTCACTTCAAATTTCATGAGATTTTCTTCAGATTTTTATTCACTTCAAATTTCGTCAGACTTTTTTTCAATTTTACGATTACTTTAAATTTCATCAAATTTTGTTTAGATTTTCTTCAGATTTATGTTCATTTCATATTTCATCATTTTTTATTTACATTTATATATTTAATTCAAGTTTCATAAGACTTTCTTAAGATTTATGTTTACATCAAAATTCATCAATTTTTCTTAATATTTTGTGCAGATTTATGTTCAATTCAAATTTCCTCAGACTTATGTTAACTTCAAATTTCATCATATTTCCTTCAGATTTGTGTTCACCTCAAATTTCATCAGATTTTCTTCCTATTTCATTAGAGTTTTTTCAGATATATGTTCATTACAAAATTTATCATATTTCCTTCAGATTTATGTTCACCTCAATTTTCATCAGATTTTAATCCTAATTCATTAGAGTGTCTTTAGATATATGTTCACTACAAAATTCATCAGATTTTCTTCAGATTTAGGTTCGCTGCCAATTTCAGCATACTTTCTTCCTATTTCATTATAGTTTCTTCAGATATGTGTTCACTAAATAATTCATCAGAGTTTTTTCTTATTAAGGTTCACTTTCAATTTCATTAATTTTTCTTCAAATTACATCTGATTTTCTACAGATTTATGTTTACATCAAGTTTGAACAGTTTTTTTATTTCATCAGATTTTCTTCAGATTTATATTCACTTCAAATTTCATCAGACTTTCTTCAAATTTACGATTACTTTAAATTTCATCAAATTTTATTTAGATTTTCTTCAAATTTATGTTCATTTCATATTTCATCATATCTTCCTTAGATTTATGTATTTACTTCAAGTTTCATAAGACTTTCTTAATATTTATGTTTACTTCAAAATTCATCAATATTTCTTAAGATTTCATTAGATTTTGTGCAAATTTATGTTCAATTCAAATTTCCTCAGACTTATGGTAACTTCAAATGTCATCGTATTTCCTTCAGATTTGTGTTAACCTCAAATTTCATCAGATTTTCTTCCTATTTCATTAGAGTTTTTTCAGATATATGTTCATTACAAAATTCATCATATTTCCTTCAGATTTATGTTCACCTCAATTTTCAACAGATTTTATTCCTAATTCATTAGAGTGTCTTTAGAAATATGTTCACTAAAAAATTCATCAGATTTTCTTCAGATTTAGGTTCGTTTCCAACTTCATCATACTTTCTTCCTATTTCATTATAGTTTCTTCAAATATGTGTTCACTAAATAATTCATCAGAGTTTCTTCTGATTAAGGTTCACTTTCAATTTCATCAAATTTTATACAAATTACATCTGCTTTTCTACAGATTTATGTTTACATCAAGTTTCACAGTTTTTTTTATTTCATCAGATTTTCTTTAGATTTATATTCACTTCAAATTTCATGAGATTTTCTTCAGATTTTTATTCACTTCAAATTTCGTCAGTCTTTTTTTTAAATTTACGATTACTTTAAATTTCATCAAATTTTGTTTAGATGTTCTTCAGATTTATGTTCATTTCATATTTTCTTTAGATTTATATATTTAATTCAAGTTTCATAAGACTTTCTTAAGATTTATGTTTACATCAAAATTCATCAATTTTTCTTAAGATTTCATCAGATTTTGTGCAGATTTATGTTCAATTCAAATTTCCTCAGACTTTTGTTAACTTCAAATTTCATCATATTTCCTTCAGATTTGTGTTCACCCCAAATTTCATCAGATTTTCTTCCTATTTCATTAGAGTTTTTTCAGATATATGTTCATTACAAAATTTATCATATTTCCTTCAGATTTATGTTCACCTCAATTTGCATCAGATTTTAATCCTAATTCATTAGAGTGTCTTTAGATATATGTTCACTACAAAATTCATCAGATTTTCTTCATATTTAGGTTCGCTGCCAATTTCAGCATACTTTCTTCCTATTTCATTATAGTTTCTTCAGATATGTGTTCACTAAATAATTCATCAGAGTTTCTTCTTATTAAGGTTCACTTTCAATTTCATCAATTTTTCTTCAAATTACATCTGATTTTCTACAGATTTATGTTTACATCAAGATTGAACAGTTTTTTTATTTCATCAGATTTTCTTCAGATTTATATTCACTTCAAATTTCATGATATTTTCTTCAGATTTTTTTTCACTTCAAATTTCATCAGACTTTCTTCAAATTTACGATTACTTTAAATTTCATCAAATTTTATTTAGATTTTTTTAAAATTTATGTTCATTTCATATTTCATCATATCTTCCTTAGATTTATGTATTTACTTCAAGTTTCATAAGACTTTCTTAATATTTATGTTTACTTCAAAATTCATCAATATTTCTTAAGATTTCATCAGATTTTGTGCAAATTTATGTTCAATTCAAATTTCCTCAGACTTATGGTAACTTCAAATTTCATCGTATTTCCTTCAGATTTGTGTTAACCTCAAATTTCATCAGATTTTCTTCCTATTTCATTAGAGTTTTTTCAGATATATGTTCATTACAAAATTCATCATATTTCCTTCAGATTTATGTTCACCTCAATTTTCAACAGATTTTATTCCTAATTCATTAGAGTATCTTTAGAAATATGTTCACTAAAAAATTCATCATGTTTTTCTTCAGATTTAGGTTCGTTTCCAATTTCATCATACTTTCTTCCTATTTCATTATAGTTTCTTCAGATATGTGTTCACTAAATAATTCATCAGAGTTTCCTCTGATTAAGGTTCACTTTCAATTTCATCAAATTTTCTTCAAATTACATCTGATTTTCTACAGATTTATATTTACATCAAGTTTGAAAAGTTTTTTTATTTCATCAGATTTTCTTCAGATTTATATTCACTTTAAATTTCATGATATTTTCTTCAGATTTTTTTTCACTTCAAATTTCATCAGACTTTCTTCAAATTTACGATTACTTTAAATTTCATCAAATTTTATTTAGATTTTCTTCAAATTTATGTTCATTTCATATTTCATCATATCTTCCTTAGATTTATGTATTTTACTTCAAGTTTCATAAGACTTTCTTAATATTTATGTTTACTTCAAAATTCATCAATATTTCTTAAGATTTCATCAGATTTTGTGCAAATTTATGTTCAATTCAAATTTCCTCAGACTTATGGTAACTTCAAATTTCATCGTATTTCCTTCAGATTTGTGTTAACCTCAAATTTCATCAGATTTTCTTCCTATTTCATTAGAGTTTTTTCAGATATATGTTCATTACAAAATTCATTATATTTCCTTCAGATTTATGTTCACCTCAATTTTCAACAGATTTTATTCCTAATTCATTAGAGTGTCTTTAGAAATATGTTCACTAAAAAATTCATCATATTTTCTTCAGATTTAGGTTCGTTTCCAATTTCATCATACTTTCTTCCTATTTCATTAGAGTTTTTTCAGATATGTGTTCACTAAATAATTCATCAGAGTTTCTTCTTATTAAGGTTCACTTTCAATTTCATCAATTTTTCTTCAAATTACATCTGATTTTCTACAGATTTATGTTTACATCAAGATTGAACAGTTTTTTTATTTCATCAGATTTTCTTCAGATTTATATTCACTTCAAATTTCATGATATTTTCTTCAGATTTTTTTTCACTTCAAATTTCATCAGACTTTCTTCAAATTTACGATTACTTTAAATTTCATCTAATTTTATTTAGATTTTTTTAAAATTTATGTTCATTTCATAATTCATCATATCTTCCTTAGATTTATGTATTTACTTCAAGTTTCATAAGACTTTCTTAATATTTATGTTTACTTCAAAATTCATCAATTTTTCTTAAGATTTCATCAGATTTTGTCTAAATTTATGTTCAATTCAAATTTCCTCAGACTTATGTTAACTTCAAATTTCATTGTATTTCCTTCAGATTTGAGTTCACCTCAAATTTCATCAGATTTTCTTCCTATTTCATTAGAGTTTTTTCAGATATATGTTCATTACAAAATTCATCATATTTCCTTCAGATTTTTGTTCACATCAATTTTCATCAGATTTTATTCCTAATTCATTAGAGTGTCTTTAGAAATATGTTCACTACAAAATTCATCCGATTTTCTTCAGATTTAGGTTCGTTTCCAATTTCATCATACTTTCTTCTTATTTCATTATAGTTTCTTCAGATATGTGTTCACTAAATAATCCATCAGAGTTTCTTCTGATTAAGGTTCACTTTCAATTTCATCAAATTTTCTTCAAATTACATCTGCTTTTCTACAGATTTATGTTTACATCAAGTTTCAACAATTTTTTTTATTTCATCAGATTTTCTTCAGATTTATATTCACTTCAAATTTCATTAGATTTTCTTCAGATTTTTATTCACTTCAAATTTAGTCAGACTTTTTTTCAAATTTACGATTACTTTAAATTTCATCAAATTTTGTATAGGATTTCTTTAGATTAATGTTCATTTCTTATTTTATCATATTTTATTTAGATTTATGTATTTAATTCAAGTTTCATAAGACTTTTTTAAGATTTATGTTTACTTCAAAATTCATCAAATTTTCTTAAGATTTCATCAGATTTTGTGCAAATTTATGTTCAATTCAAATTTCCTCAGACTTATGTTAACTTCAAATTTCATCGTATTTCCTTAAGATTTGTGTTCATTAGAGTTTTTTCAGATATATGTTCATTACAAAATTCATCATATTTCCTTCAGATTTATGTTCACCTCAATTTTAATCATATTTTATTCCTAATTCATTAGAGTGTCTTTAGATATATGTTCACTATAGAATTCATCAGATTTTCTTCAGATTTAGGTTCGTTTCCAATTTCATCATACTTTCTTCCTATTTCATTAGAGTTTCTTCAGATATGTGTTCACTAAATAATTCATCAGAGTTTCTTTTGATTAAGGTTCACTTTCAATTTCATCAAATTTTCATTAGATTTTCTTCAGATTTACGTTCATTTCATATTTCATCATATTTTCTTTAGATTTAAGTATTTACTTCAAGTTTCATTAGACATTCTTAAGATTTATGGTTACTTCAAAATTCATCACGTTTTCTTAAGATTTCATCAGATTTTGTGCAAATTTATGTTCAATTCAAATTTCCTCAGACTTATGTTAACTTCAAATTTCATCGTATTTCCTTCAGATTTGAGTTCACCTCAAATTTCATCAGATTTTCTTCCAATTTCATTAGAGTTTTTTCAGATATATATTCATTACAAAATTCATCATATTTCCTTCAAATTTTTGCTCACATTAATTTTCATCAGATTTTATTCCTAATTCATTAGAGTGTCTTTAGAAATATGTTCACTACAAAATTCATTCGATTTTCTTCAGATTTAGGTTCGTTTCCAATTTCATCATACTTTCTTCCTATTTCATTATAGTTTCTTCTGATATGTGTTCACTAAATAATTCATCAGAGTTTCTTCTGATTAAGGTTCACTTTCAATTTCATCAAATTTTCTTCAAATTACATCTGCTTGTCTACAGATTTATGTTTACATCAAGTTTCAACAGTTTTTTTTTATTTCATCAGATTTTCTTCAGATTTATATTCACTTCAAATTTCATGAGATTTTCTTCAGATTTTTGTTTACTTCAAATTTCGTCAAACTTTCTTCAAATTTACGATCACTTTAAATTTCATCAAATTTTCTTTAGATTTTCTTCAGATTTATTTTCATTTCATAATTCATCATATTTTCTTTAGATTTATGTATTTACTTCAATTTTCATAAGACTTTCTTAAGATTTATGTTTACTTCAAAATTCATCAGTTTTTCTTAAGATTTCATCAGATTTTGTGCAAATTTATGTTCAATTCAAATTTCCTCAGACTTATGTTAACCTCAAATTTCATCATATTTCCTTCAGATTTGTGTTCACCTCAAATTTCATCAGATTTTCTTCCTATTTCATTAGAGTTTTTTCAGATATATGTTCATTACAAAATTCATCATATTTCCTTCAGATTTATGTTCACCTCAATTTTCATCAGATTTTAATCCTAATTCATTAGAGTGTCTTTAGATATATGTTCACTGCAAAATCATCAGATTTTCTTCAGATTTAGGTTCGCTGCCAATTTCAGCATACTTTCTTCCAATTTCATTATAGTTTCTTCAGATATGTGTTCACTAAATAATTCATCAGAGTTTCTTCTTATTAAGGTTCACTTTCAATTTCATCAATTTTTCTTCAAATTACATCTGATTTTCTACAGATTTATGTTTACATCAAGTTTCAACAGTTTTTTTTATTTCATCATATTTTCTTTATATTTTATATTCACTTCAAATTTCATGAGATTTTCTTCAGATTTTTGTTCACTTCAAATTTCGTCAAACTTTCTTCAAATTTACGATCATTTTAAATTTCATCAAATTTTCTTTAGATTTTTTTCAGATTTATGTTCATTTCATAATTCATCATATTTTCTTTAGATTTATGTATTTACTTCAAGTTTCATAATACATTCTTAAGATTTATGTTTACTTCAAAATTCATCAGTTTTTCTGAAGATTTCATCAGATTTTCTGCAAATTTATGTTCAATTCAAATTTCCTCAGACTTATGTTAACCTCAAATTTCATCATATTTCCTTCAGATTTGTGTTCACCTCAAATTTCATCATATTTTCTTCCTATTTCGTTAGAGTTTTTTCAGATATATGTTCAATACAAAATTCATCATATTTCCTTCAGATTTTTGTTCACCTCAATTTTCATCAGATATTAATCCTAATTCATTAGAGTATCTTTAAAAATAAGTTCACTAAAAAATTCATCAGATTTTCTTCAGATTTAGGTTCATTTCCATTTTCATCATACTTTATTCCTATTTCATTAGAGTTTCTTTAGATATGTGTTCACTAAATAATTCATCAGAGTTTCTTCTGATTAAGGTTCACTTTCAAGTTCATCAAATTTTCTTCAAATTACATCTTCTTTTCTACATAATTATGTTTACATCAAGTTTCAAGAGTTTTTTTTTTATTTCATAAGATTTTCTTCAGATTTATATTCACTTCAAATTTCATGAGATTTTCTTCAGATTTTTATTCACTTCAAATTTCGTCAGACTTTTTTCAAATTTACGATTACTTTAAATTTCATCAAATTTAGTTTAGATTTTCTTCAGATTTATGTTCATTTCATATTTCATCATATTTTCTTTAGATTTATATATTTAATTCACGTTTCATAAGACTTTATTAAGATTTATGTTTACTTCAAAATTCATCAATTTTTCTTAAGATTTTGTGCAGATTTATGTTCAATTCAAATTTTCTCAAACTTATGTTAACTTCAAATTTCATCGTATTTCCTTCAGATTTGTGTTCACCTCAAATTTCATCATATTTTCTTCCTATTTCATTCGAGTTTTTTCAGATATATGTTCATTACAAAATTCATCATATTTCCTTCATATTTTTGTTCACCTCAATTTTCATCAGATATTAATCCTAATTCATTAGAGTGTCTTTAAAAATATGTTCACTAAAAAATTCATCAGATTTTCTTCAGATTTAGGTTCGTTTCCAATTTCATCATACTTTCTTCCTATTTCATTATAGTTTCTTCTGATATGTGTTCACTAAATAATTCATCAGAGTTTCTTCTGATTAAGGTTCACTTTCAATTTCATCAAATTTTCTTCAAATTACATCTGCTTGTCTATAGATTTATGTTTACATCAAGTTTCAACTGTTTTTTTTTATTTCATCAGATTTTCTTCAGATTTATATTCACTTCAAATTTCATGAGATTTTCTTCAGATTTTTGTTCACTTCAAATTTCGTCAAACTTTCTTCAAATTTACGATCACTTTAAATTTAATCAAATTTTCTTTAGATTTTCTTCAGATTTATTTTCATTTCATAATTCATCATATTATCTTTAGATTTATGTATTTACTTCAAGTTTCATAAGACATTCTTAAGATTTATGTTTACATCAAAATTCATCAGTTTTTCTGAAGATTTCATCAGATTTTGTGCAAATTTATGTTCAATTCAAATTTTCCTCAGACTTATGTTAACCTCAAATTTCATCATATTTCCTTCAGATTTGTGTTCACCTCAAATTTCATCAGATTTTCTTCCTATTTCATTACAGTTTTTTCAGATATATGTTCATTACAAAATTCATCATATTTCCTTCATATTTTTGTTCACCTCAATTTTCATCAGATTTTATTCCTAATTCATTAGAGTGTCTTTAAAAATATGTTCACTAAAAAATTCATCAGATTTTCTTCAGATTTAGGTTCGTTTCCAATTTCATCATACTTTCTTCCTATTTCATTAGAGTTTTTTCAGATATGTGTTCACTAAATAATTCATCAGAGTTTCTTCTGATTAAGGTTCATTTTCAATTTCATCAAATTTTCTTCAAATTACACATGCTTTTCTACAGATTTCTGTTTACATCAAGTTTCAACAGTTTTTTTTATTTCATCATATTTTCTTTATATTTTATATTAACTTCAAATTTCATGAGACTTTCTTCAGATTTTTGTTCACTTCAAATTTCGTCAGACTTTCTTTAAATTTACGATTACTTTAAATTTCATCAAATTTTCTTTAGATTTTCTTCAGATTTACGTTCATTTCATATTTCATCATATTTTCTTTAGATTTAAGTATTTACTTCAAGTTTCATAAGACATTATTAAGATTTATGTTTACTTCAAAATTCATCAATTTTTCTTAAGATTTCATCAGATTTTGTCTAAATTTATGTTCAATTCAAATTTCCTCAGACTTATGTTAACTTCAAATTTCATTGTATTTCCTTCAGATTTGAGTTCACCTCAAATTTCATCAGATTTTCTTCCTATTTCATTAGAGTTTTTTCAGATATATGTTCATTACAAAATTCATCATATTTCCTTCAGATTTTTGTTCACATCAATTTTCATCAGATTTTATTCCTAATTCATTAGAGTGTCTTTAGAAATATGTTCACTACAAAATTCATCTGATTTTCTTCAGATTTAGGTTCGTTTCCAATTTCATCAAACTTTCTTCTTATTTCATTATAGTTTCTTCAGATATGTGTTCACTAAATAATCCATCAGAGTTTCTTCTGATTAAGGTTCACTTTCAATTTCATCAAATTTTCTTCAAATTACATCTGCTTTTCTACAGATTTATGTATACCTCAAGTTTCAACAATTTTTTTTTATTTCATCAGATTTTCTTCAGATTTATATTCACTTCAAATTTCATTAGATTTTCTTCAGATTTTTATTCACTTCAAATTTAGTCAGACTTTTTTTCAAATTTACGATTACTTTAAATTTCATCAAATTTTGTATAGATTTTCTTTAGATTAATGTTCATTTCTTATTTTATCATATTTTATTTAGATTTATGTATTTAATTCAAGTTTCATAAGACTTTTTTAAGATTTATGTTTACTTCAAAATTCATCAAATTTTCTTAAGATTTCATCAGATTTTGTGCAAATTTATGTTCAATTCAAATTTCCTCAGACTTATGTTAACTTCAAATTTCATCGTATTTCCTTAAGATTTGTGTTCATTAGAGTTTTTTCAGATATATGTTCATTACAAAATTCATCATATTTCCTTCAGATTTATGTTCACCTCAATTTTAATCATATTTTATTCCTAATTCATTAGAGTGTCTTTAGATATATGTTCACTATAGAATTCATCAGATTTTCTTCAGATTTAGGTTCGTTTCCAATTTCATCATACTTTCTTCCTATTTCATTAGAGTTTCTTCAGATATGTGTTCACTAAATAATTCATCAGAGTTTCTTTTGATTAAGGTTCACTTTCAATTTCATCAAATTTTCATTAGATTTTCTTCAGATTTACGTTCATTTCATATTTCATCATATTTTCTTTAGATTTAAGTATTTACTTCAAGTTTCATTAGACATTCTTAAGATTTATGGTTACTTCAAAATTCATCAATTTTTCTTAAGATTTCATCAGATTTTGTGCTAATTTATGTTCAATTCAAATTTCCTCAGACTTATGTTAACTTCAAATTTCATCGTATTTCCTTCAGATTTGAGTTCACCTCAAATTTCATCAGATTTTCTTCCTATTTCATTAGAGTTTTTTCAGATATATATTCATTACAAAATTCATCATATTTCCTTCAAATTTTTGCTCACATTAATTTTCATCAGATTTTATTCCTAATTCATTAGAGTGTCTTTAGAAATATGTTCACTACAAAATTCATTCGATTTTCTTCAGATTTAGGTTCGTTTCCAATTTCATCATACTTTCTTCCTATTTCATTATAGTTTCTTCTGATATGTGTTCACTAAATAATTCATCAAAGTTTCTTCTGATTAAGGTTCACTTTCAATTTCATCAAATTTTCTTCAAATTACATCTGCTTGTCTACAGATTTAAGTTTACATCAAGTTTCAACAGTTTTTTTTTATTTCATCAGATTTTCTTCAGATTTATATTCACTTCAAATTTCATGAGATTTTCTTCAGATTTTTGTTTACTTCAAATTTCGTCAAACTTTCTTCAAATTTACGATCACTTTAAATTTCATCAAATTTTCTTTAGATTTTCTTCAGATTTATTTTCATTTCATAATTCATCATATTTTCTTTAGATTTATGTATTTACTTCAAGTTTCATAAGACATTCTTAAGATTTATGTTTACTTCAAAATTCCTCAGTTTTTCTGAAGATTTCATCAGATTTTGTGCAAATTTATGTTCAATTCAAATTTCCTCAGACTTATGTTAACCTCAAATTTCATCATATTTCCTTCAGATTTGTGTTCACCTCAAATTTCATCAGATTTTCTTCCTATTTCATTAGAGTTTTTTCAGATATATGTTCATTACAAAATTCATCATATTTCCTTCAGATTTATGTTCACCTCAATTTTCATCAGATTTTAATCCTAATTCATTAGAGTGTCTTTAGATATATGTTCACTGCAAAATCATCAGATTTTCTTCAGATTTAGGTTCGCTGCCAATTTCAGCATACTTTCTTCCAATTTCATTATAGTTTCTTCAGATATGTGTTCACTAAATAATTCATCAGAGTTTCTTCTTATTAAGGTTCACTTTCAATTTCATCAATTTTTCTTCAAATTACATCTGATTTTCTACAGATTTATGTTTACATCAAGTTTCAACAGTTTTTTTTTATTTCATCATATTTTCTTTATATTTTATATTCACTTCAAATTTCATGAGATTTTCTTCAGATTTTTGTTCGCTTCAAATTTCGTCAAACTTTCTTCAAATTTATAATCATTTTAAATTTCATCAAATTTTCTTTAGATTTTTTTCAGATTTATGTTCATTTCATAATTCATCATATTTTCTTTAGATTTATGTATTTACTTCAAGTTTCATAATACATTCTTAAGATTTATGTTTACTTCAAAATTCATCAGTTTTTCTGAAGATTTCATCAGATTTTCTGCAAATTTATGTTCAATTCAAATTTCCTCAGACTTATGTTAACCTCAAATTTCATCATATTTCCTTCAGATTTGTGTTCACCTCAAATTTCATCAGATTTTCTTCCTATTTCGTTAGAGTTTTTTCAGATATATGTTCAATACAAAATTCATCATATTTCCTTCAGATTTTTGTTCACCTCAATTTTCATCAGATATTAATCCTAATTCATTAGAGTATCTTTAAAAATATGTTCACTAAAAAATTCATCAGATTTTCTTCAGATTTAGGTTCATTTCCATTTTCATCATACTTTCTTCCTATTTCATTAGAGTTTCTTCAGATATGTGTTCACTAAATAATTCATCAGAGTTTCTTCTGATTAAGGTTCACTTTCAAGTTCATCAAATTTTCTTCAAATTACATCTTCTTTTCTACATAATTATGTTTACATCAAGTTTCAAGAGTTTTTTTTTATTTCATAAGATTTTCTTCAGATTTATATTCACTTCAAATTTCATGAGATTTTCTTCAGATTTTTATTCACATCAAATTTCGTCAGACTTTTTTCAAATTTACGATTACTTTAAATTTCATCAAGTTTTGTTTAGATTTTCTTCAGATTTATGTTCATTTCATATTTCATCAAATTTTCTTTAGATTTATATATTTAATTCACATTTCATAAGACTTTATTAAGATTTATGTTTACTTCAAAATTCATCAATTTTTCTTAAGATTTTGTGCAGATTTATGTTCAATTCAAATTTTCTCAAACTTATGTTAACTTCAAATTTCATCGTATTTCCTTCAGATTTGTGTTCACCTCAAATTTCATCATATTTTCTTCCTATTTCATTCGAGTTTTTTCAGATATATGTTCATTACAAAATTCATCATAATTCCTTCATATTTTTGTTCACCTCAATTTTCATCAGATATTAATCCTAATTCATTAGAGTGTCTTTAAAAATATGTTCACTAAAAAATTCATCAGATTTTCTTCAGATTTAGGTTCGTTTCCAATTTCATCATACTTTCTTCCTATTTCATTATAGTTTCTTCTGATATGTGTTCACTAAATAATTCATCAGAGTTTCTTCTGATTAAGGTTCACTTTCAATTTCATCAAATTTTCTTCAAATTACATCTGCTTGTCTATAGATTTATGTTTACATCAAGTTTCAACTGTTTTTTTTTATTTCATCAGATTTTCTTCAGATTTATATTCACTTCAAATTTCATGAGATTTTCTTCAGATTTTTGTTCACTTCAAATTTCGTCAAACTTTCTTCAAATTTACGATCACTTTAAATTTAATCAAATTTTCTTTAGATTTTCTTCAGATTTATTTTCATTTCATAATTCATCATATTATCTTTAGATTTATGTATTTACTTCAAGTTTCATAAGACATTCTTAAGATTTATGTTTACATCAAAATTCATCAGTTTTTCTGAAGATTTCATCAGATTTTGTGCAAATTTATGTTCAATTCAAATTTCCTCAGACTTATGTTAACCTCAAATTTCATCATATTTCCTTCAGATTTGTGTTCACCTCAAATTTCATCAGATTTTCTTCCTATTTCATTACAGTTTTTCAGATATATGTTCATTACAAAATTCATCATATTTCCTTCATATTTTTGTTCACCTCAATTTTCATCAGATTTTATTCCTAATTCATTAGAGTGTCTTTAAAAATATGTTCACTAAAAAATTCATCAGATTTTCTTCAGATTTAGGTTCGTTTCCAATTTCATCATACTTTCTTCCTATTTCATTATAGTTTCTTCTGATATGTGTTCACTAAATAATTCATCAGAGTTTCTTCTGATTAAGGTTCACTTTCAATTTCATCAAATTTTCTTCAAATTACATCTGCTTGTCTATAGATTTATGTTTACATCAAGTTTCAACTGTTTTTTTTTATTTCATCAGATTTTCTTCAGATTTATATTCACTTCAAATTTCATGAGATTTTCTTCAGATTTTTGTTCACTTCAAATTTCGTCAAACTTTCTTCAAATTTACGATCACTTTAAATTTAATCAAATTTTCTTTAGATTTTCTTCAGATTTATTTTCATTTCATAATTCATCATATTATCTTTAGATTTATGTATTTACTTCAAGTTTCATAAGACATTCTTAAGATTTATGTTTACATCAAAATTCATCAGTTTTTCTGAAGATTTCATCAGATTTTGTGCAAATTTATGTTCAATTCAAATTTCCTCAGACTTATGTTAACCTCAAATTTCATCATATTTCCTTCAGATTTGTGTTCACCTCAAATTTCATCAGATTTTCTTCCTATTTCATTACAGTTTTTCAGATATATGTTCATTACAAAATTCATCATATTTCCTTCATATTTTTGTTCACCTCAATTTTCATCAGATTTTATTCCTAATTCATTAGAGTGTCTTTAAAAATATGTTCACTAAAAAATTCATCAGATTTTCTTCAGATTTAGGTTCGTTTCCAATTTCATCATACTTTCTTCCTATTTCATTATAGTTTCTTCAGATATGTGTTCACTAAATAATTCATCAGAGTTTCTTCTGATTAAGGTTCACTTTCAATTTCATCAAATTTTCTTCAAATTACATCTGCTTGTCTACAGATTTATGTTTACATCAATTTTCAACAGTTTTTTTTTATTTCATCAGATTTTCTTCAGATTTATATTCACTTCAAATTTCATGAAATTTTCTTCAGATTTTTGTTCACCTCAAATTTCGTCATACTTTCTTCAAATTTACGATTACTTTAAATTTCATCAAATTTTCTTTAGATTTTCTTCAGATTTATGTTCATTTCATATTTCATCATATTTTTCTTAGATTTATGTATTTACTTCATGTTTCATAGAACTTTCTTAAGATTTATGTTTACTTCAAAATTCATCAGTTTTTCTGAAGATTTCATCAGATTTTATGCAAATTTATGTTCAATTCAAATTTCCTCAGACTTATGTTAACTTCAAATTTCATCGTATTTCCTTCAGATTTGTGTTCACCTCAAATCTTATCAGATATTCTTCCTATTTCATTAGAGTTTTTTCAGATATATGTTCATTACAAAATTCATCATATTTCCTTCAGATTTTTGTTCACCTCAATTTTCATCAGATATTAATCCTAATTCATTAGAGTGTCTTTAAAAATATGTTCACTAAAAAATTCATCAGATTTTCTTCAGATTTAGGTTCATTTCCATTTTCATCATACTTTCTTCCTATTTCATTAGAGTTTCTTCAGATATGTGTTCACTAAATAATTCATCAGAGTTTCTTCTGATTAAGGTTCACTTTCAAGTTCATCAAATTTTCTTCAAATTACATCTTCTTTTCTACATAATTATGTTTACATCAAGTTTCAAGTGTTTTTTTTTATTTCATAAGATTTTCTTCAGATTTATATTCACTTCAAATTTCATGAGATTTTCTTCAGATTTTTGTTCACTTCAAATTTCGTCAGACTTTCTTCAAATTTACGATTACTTTAAATTTCATCAAATTTTCTTTAGATTTTCTTCAGATTTATGTTCATTTCATATTTCATCATATTTTCTTTAGATTTATATATTTAATTCAAGTTTCATAAGACTTTATTAAGATTTATGTTTACTTCAAAATTCATCAATTTTTCTTAAGGTTTTGTGCAGATTTATGTTCAATTCAAATTTCCTCAGACTTTTGTTAACTTCAAATTTCATCATATTTCCTTCAGATTTGTGTTCACCTCAAATTTCATCAGATTTACTTCCTATTTCATTAGAGTTTTTTCAGAACTATGTTCATTACAAAATTCATCATATTTCCTTCAGATTTATGTACACCTCAATTTTCATTAGATTTTCTTCCTAATTCATTAGAGTGCCTTTAGATTTATGTTCACTACAAAATTCATCAGATTTTCTTCAGATTTAGGTTCGTTTCCATTTTCATCATACTTTCTTCATATTTCATTAGAGTTTCTTCAGATATGTGTTCACTAAATAATTCATCAGAGTTTCTTCTGATTAAGGTTCACTTTCAATTTCATCAAATTTTCTTCAAATTACATATGCTTTACTACAGATTTATGTTTACATCAAGTTTCAACAGTATTTTTTATTTCATCATATTTTCTTTATATTTTATATTCACTTCAAATTTCATGAGATTTTCTTCAGATTTTTGTTCACTTCAAATTTCGTCAGACTTTCTTCAAATTTACGATTACTTTAAATTTCATCAAATTTTCTTTAGATTTTCTTCAGATTTATGTTCATTTCATATTTCATCATATTTTCTTTAGATTTAAGTATTTACTTCAAGTTTCATAAGACATTCTTAAGATTTATGTTTACTTCAAAATTCATCAATTTTTCTTAAGGTTTTGTGCAGATTTATGTTCAATTCAAATTTCCTCAGACTTTTGTTGACTTCAAATTTCATCATATTTCCTTCAGATTTGTGTTCACCTCAAATTTCATCAGATTTTCTTCCTATTTCATTAGAGTTTTTTCAGATATATGTTCATTACAAAATTCATCATATTTCCTTCAGATTTATGTTCACCTCTATTTTCATCAGATTTTATTCCTAATTCATTACTGTGTCTTTAGATATATGTTCACTACAAAATTCATCAGATTTTCTTCAGATTTAGGTTCGTTTCCATTTTCAGCATACTTTCTTCCTATTTCATTATAGTTTCTTCAGATATGTGTTCACTAAATAATTCATCCGAGTTTCTTCTGATTAGGGTTCACTTTCAATTTAATCAAATTTTCTTCAAATTACTTCTGCTTTTCTACATAATTATGTTTACATCAAGTTTTGAAGAGTTTTTTTTTATTTCATAAGATTTTCTTCAGATTTATATTCACTTCAAATTTCATGAGATTTTCTTCAGATTTTTATTCACTTCAAATTTCGTCATACTTTTTTTCAATTTTACGATTACTTTAAATTTCATCAAATTTTCTTTAGATTTTCTTCAGATTTATGTTCATTTCATATTTCATCATATTTTCTTTAGATTTAAGTATTTACTTCAAGTTTCATAAGACATTCTTAAGATTTATGTTTACTTCAAAATTCATCAATTTTTTCTTAAGATTTCATCAGATTTTGTGCAAATTTATGTTCAATTCAAATTTCCTCTGACTTATGTTAACTTCAAATTTCATCGTATTTCCTTCAGATTTGTG
>CATIWC010003841.1:0-59652 GCA_948472305.1 Vicia faba
AAATAATAACACATGTTTCATATAAGTTCGTAATAATTACAACTATATAATAAGGCTAGATATTATATTTATTTATAATATTCATGTTGTATTATGGTATAATATATCTGAATTTTTCAATATTTTTCTTCTTCTCCATCACAAAATTTTAGCTTACTTCATCACTAAGAAACTAAGTTAAAATACTATTTATAAATGACACATATTTCATATACACAGGTAATAGTTAAAATTATATAATCAGGAACGATAGTATATTTATTCTCCATATTTATTTTATATTATAGTCTAATAGATGTAAACAATTTCAATATTTTACTTCTTCTCCATCACCAAATTTTAGGTTACTTCATCACTAAGAAACTAAGTTAAAAGACTATTAAATAATAACACATATTTCATATACGTTCGTAATAATAAAAACTATATAACGAGGCTAGATAGCATATTTATTTACAATATTCACATTGTATTATGGTATAATAGATGTAAACAATTTAAATATTTTTCTTCTTCTCCATCACCAAATTTTAGGTTACTTCATCAATAAGAAACTAAATTAAAAGACTATTAAATAATAACACATGTTTCATATACGTTCGTAATAATTACAACTATATAATAAGGCTAGATATTATATTTATTTACAATATTCACGTTGTATTATGGTATAATATATCTGAATTTTTCAATATTTTTCTTCTTCTCCATCATAAAATTTTAGCTTACTTCATCCCTAAGACACTAAGTTAAAATACTGTTTATAAATGACACATATTTCATACACACAGGTAATAGTTAAAATTATAAAATCAGGAACGATAAAATATTTATTCTCCATATTTATTTTATATTATGGTCTAATAGATGTAAATAGTTTCAATATTTTCCTTCTTCTCCATCACCAAATTTTAGGTTACTTCATCACTAAGAAACTAAGTTAAAGGACTATTAAATAATAACACATATTTCATATACGTTCGTAATAATTAAAACTATATAACGAGGCTAGAGAGTATATTTATTTACAATATTAACATTTTATTATGGTATAATAAATGTAAACAATTTCAATATTTTTCTTCTTCTCCATCACCAAATTTTAGGTTACTTCATTATTAAGAAACTAAGTTAAAAGTCTATTAATTAATGACAAATATTTCATATATGTTTGTAATAATTAAAATTATACAATGAGGCTTGATAGTATACTTATTCACCATTTTCATATTTTATTATGGTATAATAGATGTAAACAATTTCAATATTTTTCTTCTTCTCCATCACAAAATTTTAGCTTACTTAATCACTAAGACACTAAGTTAAAATACTATTTATAAATGACACACATTTTATATACGTTCGTAATAATTAAAACTATATAATGAGGCTAGATAGTATATTTATTTACAATATTCACATTGTATTATGGTATAATAGATGTAAACAATTTCAATATTTTTCTTCTTCTCCATTACCAAATTTTAGGTTACTTCATCATTAATAAACTAAGTTAAAAGACTATTAATTAATAACAAATATTTCATATATGTTCGTAATAATTAAAATTATGCCATGCGACTTGATAGTATATATATTCACCATATTCACATTGTATTATGGTATAATAGATGTAAACAATTTCAATATTTTTCTTCTTCTCTATCACCAAATTTTAGGTTACTTCATCATTAAGAAACTAAGTCAAAAGACTATTAATTAATGACAAATATTTCGTATATGTTTGTAATAATTAAAATTTTACAATGAGGCTTGATAATATATTTATTCACCATATTCACATTGTATTATTGTATAATAGATGTAAACAATTTAAATATTTTTCTTCCTCTCTATCACAAAATTTTAGGTTACTTCATCACTAAGCAAATTGGTTAAAAGACTATTAATTAATGACAAATATTGTATATATATACTTAATAAATGAAATTATATAATAAAGCTTAATATTATTTTTATTCACCATATTTTCAGTGTAATATGGTATAATATATCTGAATTTTTCAATATATTTCTTCTTCTCCATCACAAAATTTTAGTTTACTTCATCACTAAGAAACTAAGTTAAAATACTATTTATAAATGACACATATTTCATATACACAGGTAATAGTTAAAATTATATAATCAGGAACGATAGTATATTTATTCTCCATATTTATTTTATATTATAGTCTAATAGATGTAAACAATTTCAATATTTTACTTCTTCTCCATCACCAAATTTTAGGTTACTTCATCACTAAGAAACTAAGTTAAAAGACTATTAAATAATAACACATATTTCATATACGTTCGTAATAATTAAAACTATATAACCAGGCTAGATAGTATATTTATTTACAATATTCACATTGTATTATGGTATAATAGATGTAAAAAATTTAAATATTTTTCTTCTTCCCATCACCAAATTTTAGGTTACTTCATCACTAAGAAAATAAATTAAAAGACTATTATATAATAACACATGTTTCATATACGTTCGTAATAATTACAACTATATAATAAGGCTAGATATTATATTTATTTACAATATTCACGTTGTATTATGGTATAATATATCTGAATTTTTCAATATTTTTCTTCTTCTCCATCATAAAATTTTAGCTTACTTCATCCCTAAGACACTAAGTTAAAATACTGTTTATAAATGACACATATTTCATACACACATGTAATAGTTAAAATTATAAAATCAGGAACGATAAAATATTTATTCTCAATATTTATTTTATATTATGGTCTAATAGATGTAAATAGTTTCAATATTTTCCTTCTTCTCCATCACCAAATTTTAGGTTACTTCATCACTAAGAAACTAAGTTAAAGGACTATTAAATAATAACACATATTTCATATACGTTCGCTATAATTAAATCTATATAATGAGGCTAGATAGTATATTTATTTACAATATTCACATTTTATTATGGTATAATAAATGTAAACAATTTCAATATTTTTCTTCTTCTCCATCACCAAATTTTAGGTTACTTCATCATTAAGAAACTAAGTTAAAAGACTATTAATTAATGACAAATATTTCATATATGTTTGTAATAATTAAAATTATACAATGAGGCTTGATAGTACTCTTATTCACCATTTTCATATTTTATTATGGTATAATAGATGTAAACAATTTCAATATTTTTCTACTTCTCCATCACAAAATTTTAGCTTACTTAATCACTAAGACACTAAGTTAAAATACTATTTATAAATGACACATATTTCATATACATTCGTAATAATTAAAACTATATAATGAGGCTAGATAGTATATTTATTTACAATATTCACATTGTATTATGGTATAATAGATGTAAACAATTTCAATATTTTTCTTCTTCTCCATTACCAAATTTTAGGTTACTTCATCATTAAGAAACTAAGTTAAAAGACTATTAATTAATAACAAATATTTCATATATGTTCGTAATAATTAAAATTATGCCATGAGACTTGATAGTATATATATTCACCATATTCACATTGTATTATGGTATAATAGATGTAAACAATTTCAATATTTTTCTTCTTCTCTATCACCAAATTTTAGGTTACTTCATCATTAAGAAACTAAGTCAAAAGACTATTAATTAATGACAAATATTTCATATATGTTTGTAATAATTAAAAATATACAATGAGGCTTGATAATATATTTATTCACCATATTCACATTGTATTATGGTATAATAGATGTAAACAATTTAAATATTTTTCTTCCTCTCTATCACCAAATTTTAGGTTACTTCATCACTAAGAAAATTGGTTAAAAGACTATTAATTAATGACAAATATTGTATATATATAGTTAATAAATGAAATTATATAATAAAGCTTAATATTATTTTTATTCACCATATTTTCAGTGTAATATGGTATAATATATCTGAATTTTTCAATATATTTCTTCTTCTCCATCACAAAATTTTAGTTTACTTCATCACTAAGAAACTAAGTTAAAATACTATTTATAAATGACACATATTTCATATACACAGGTAATAGTTAAAATTATATAATCAGGAACGATAGTATATTTATTATCCATATTTATTTTATATTATAGTCTAATAGATGTAAACAATTTCAATATTTTACTTCTTCTCCATCACCAAATTTTTGGTTACTTCATCACTAAGAAACTAAGTTAAAAGACTATTAAATAATAACACATATTTCATATACGTTCGTAATAATTAAAACTATATAACGAGGCTAGATAGTAAATTTATTTACAATATTCACATTGTATTATGGTATAATAGATGTAAGCAATTTAAATATTTTTCTTCTTCTCCATCACCAAATTTTAGGTTACTTCATCACTAAGAAACTAAATTAAAAGGCTATTAAATAATAACACATGTTTCATATACGTTCGTAATAATTACAACTATATAATAAGGCTAGATATTATATTTATTTACAATATTCACGTTGTATTATGGTATAATATATCTGAATTTTTCAATATTTTTCTTCTTCTCCATCACAAAATTTTAGCTTACTTCATCAATAAGAAACTAAGTTAAAATACTATTTATAAATGACACATATTTCATATACACAGGTAATAGTTAAAATTATATAATCAGGAACGATAGTATATTTATTCTCCATATTTATTTTATATTATAGTCTAATAGATGTAAACAATTTCAATATTTTACTTCTTCTCCATCACCAAATTTTAGGTTACTTCATCACTAAGAAACTAAGTTAAAAGACTATTAAATAATAACAAATATTTCATATACGTTCGTAATAATAAAAACTATATAACGAGGCTAGATAGTATATTTATTTACAATATTCACATTGTATTATGGTATAATAGATGTAAACAATTTAAATATTTTTCTTCTTCTCCATCACCAAATTTTAGGTTACTTCATCAATAAGAAACTAAATTAAAAGACTATTAAATAATAACACATGTTTCATATACGTTCGTAATAATTACAACTATATAATAAGGCTAGATATTATATTTATTTACAATATTCACATTGTATTATGGTATAATATATCTGAATTTTTCAATATTTTTCTTCTTCTCCATCATAAAATTTTAGCTTACTTCATCCCTAAGACACTAAGTTAAAATACTGTTTATAAATGACACATATTTCATACACACAGGTAATAGTTAAAATTATAAAATCAGGAACGATAAAATATTTATTCTCCATATTTATTTTATATTATGGTCTAATAGATGTAAATAGTTTCAACATTTTCCTTCTTCTCCATCACCAAATTTTAGGTTACTTCATCACTAAGAAACTAAGTTAAAGGACTATTAAATAATAACACATATTTCATATACGTTCGTAATAATTAAAACTATATAACGAGGCTAGAGAGTATATTTATTTACAATATTAACATTTTATTATGGTATAATAAATGTAAACAATTTCAATATTTTTCTTCTTATCCATCACCAAATTTTAGGTTACTTCATTATTAAGAAACTAAGTTAAAAGTCTATTAATTAATGACAAATATTTCATATATGTTTGTAATAATTAAAATTATACAATGAGGCTTGATAGTATACTTATTCACCATTTTCATATTTTATTATGGTATAATAGATGTAAACAATTTCAATATTTTTCTTCTTCTCCATCACAAAATTTTAGCTTACTTAATCACTAAGACACTAAGTTAAAATACTATTTATAAATGACACATATTTCATATACGTTCGTAATAATTAAAACTATATAATGAGGCTAGATAGTATATTTATTTACAATATTCACATTGTATTATGGTATAATAGATGTAAACAATTTCAATATTTTTCTTCTTCTCCATTACCAAATTTTAGGTTACTTCATCATTAAGAAACTAAGTTAAAAGACTATTAATTAATAACAAATATTTCATATATGTTCGTAATAATTAAAATTATGCCATGCGACTTGATAGTATATATATTCACCATATTCACATTGTATTATGGTATAATAGATGTAAACAATTTCAATATTTTTCTTCTTCTCTATCACCAAATTTTAGGTTACTTCATCATTAAGAAACTAAGTCAAAAGACTATTAATTAATGACAAATATTTCGTATATGTTTGTAATAATTAAAATTTTACAATGAGGCTTGATAATATATTTATTCACCATATTCACATTGTATTATGGTATAATAGATGTAAACAATTTAAATATTTTTCTTCCTCTCTATCACCAAATTTTAGGTTACTTCATCACTAAGCAAATTGGTTAAAAGACTATTAATTAATGACAAATATTGTATATATATAGTTAATAAATGAAATTATATAAAAAAGCTTAATATTATTTTTATTCACCATATTTTCAGTGTAATATGGTATAATATATCTGAATTTTTCAATATATTTCTTCTTCTCCATCACAAAATTTTAGTTTACTTCATCACTAAGAAACTAAGTTAAAATACTATTTATAAATGACACATATTTCATATACACAGGTAATAGTTAAAATTATATAATCAGCATCGATAGTATATTTATTCTCCATATTTATTTTATATTATAGTCTAATAGATGTAAACAATTTCAATATTTTACTTCTTCTCCATCACCAAATTTTAGGTTACTTCATCACTAAGAAACTAAGTTAAAAGATTATTAATAATAACACATATTTCATATACGTTCGTAATAATTAAAACTATATAACGAGGCTAGATAGTATATTTATTTACAATATTCACATTGTATTATGGTATAATAGATGTAAAAAATTTAAATATTTTTCTTCTACTCCATCACCAAATTTTAGGTTACTTCATCACTAAGAAACTAAATTAAAAGACTATTAAATAATAACACATGTTTCATATACGTTCGTAATAATTACAACTATATAATAAGGCTAGATATTATATTTATTTACAATATTCACGTTGTATTATGGTATAATATATCTGAATTTTTCAATATTTTTCTTCTTCTCCATCACAAAATTTTAGCTTACTTCATCAATAAGAAACTAAGTTAAAATACTATTTATAAATGACACATATTTCATATACACAGGTAATAGTTAAAATTATATAATCAGGAACGATAGTATATTTATTATCCATATTTATTTTATATTATAGTCTAATAGATGTAAACAATTTCAATATTTTACTTCTTCTCCATCACCAAATTTTTGGTTACTTCATCACTAAGAAACTAAGTTAAAAGACTATTAAATAATAACACATATTTCATATACGTTCGTAATAATTAAAACTATATAACGAGGCTAGATAGTAAATTTATTTACAATATTCACATTGTATTATGGTATAATAGATGTAAGCAATTTAAATATTTTTCTTCTTCTCCATCACCAAATTTTAGGTTACTTCATCACTAAGAAACTAAATTAAAAGGCTATTAAATAATAACACATGTTTCATATACGTTCGTAATAATTACAACTATATAATAAGGCTAGATATTATATTTATTTACAATATTCACGTTGTATTATGGTATAATATATCTGAATTTTTCAATATTTTTCTTCTTCTCCATCACAAAATTTTAGCTTACTTCATCAATAAGAAACTAAGTTAAAATACTATTTATAAATGACACATATTTCATATACACAGGTAATAGTTAAAATTATATAATCAGGAACGATAGTATATTTATTCTCCATATTTATTTTATATTATAGTCTAATAGATGTAAACAATTTCAATATTTTACTTCTTCTCCATCACCAAATTTTAGGTTACTTCATCACTAAGAAACTAAGTTAAAAGACTATTAAATAATAACACATATTTCATATACGTTCGTAATAATAAAAACTATATAACGAGGCTAGATAGTATATTTATTTACAATATTCACATTGTATTATGGTATAATAGATGTAAACAATTTAAATATTTTTCTTCTTCTCCATCACCAAATTTTAGGTTACTTCATCAATAAGAAACTAAATTAAAAGACTATTAAATAATAACACATGTTTCATATACGTTCGTAATAATTACAACTATATAATAAGGCTAGATATTATATTTATTTACAATATTCACGTTGTATTATGGTATAATATATCTGAATTTTTCAATATTTTTCTTCTTCTCCATCATAAAATTTTAGCTTACTTCATCCCTAAGACACTAAGTTAAAATACTGTTTATAAATGACACATATTTCATACACACAGGTAATAGTTAAAATTATAAAATCAGGAACGATAAAATATTTATTCTCCATATTTATTTTATATTATGGTCTAATACATGTAAATAGTTTCAACATTTTCCTTCTTCTCCATCACCAAATTTTAGGTTACTTCATCACTAAGAAACTAAGTTAAAGGACTATTAAATAATAACACATATTTCATATACGTTCGTAATAATTAAAACTATATAACGAGGCTAGAGAGTATATTTATTTACAATATTAACATTTTATTATGGTATAATAAATGTAAACAATTTCAATATTTTTCTTCTTATCCATCACCAAATTTTAGGTTACTTCATTATTAAGAAACTAAGTTAAAAGTCTATTAATTAATGACAAATATTTCATATATGTTTGTAATAATTAAAATTATACAATGAGGCTTGATAGTATACTTATTCACCATTTTCATATTTTATTATGGTATAATAGATGTAAACAATTTCAATATTTTTCTTCTTCTCCATCACAAAATTTTAGCTTACTTAATCACTAAGACACTAAGTTAAAATACTATTTATAAATGACACATATTTCATATACGTTCGTAATAATTAAAACTATATAATGAGGCTAGATAGTATATTTATTTACAATATTCACATTGTATTATGGTATAATAGATGTAAACAATTTCAATATTTTTCTTCTTCTCCATTACCAAATTTTAGGTTACTTCATCATTAAGAAACTAAGTTAAAAGACTATTAATTAATAACAAATATTTCATATATGTTCGTAATAATTAAAATTATGCCATGCGACTTGATAGTATATATATTCACCATATTCACATTGTATTATGGTATAATAGATGTAAACAATTTCAATATTTTTCTTCTTCTCTATCACCAAATTTTAGGTTACTTCATCATTAAGAAACTAAGTCAAAAGACTATTAATTAATGACAAATATTTCGTATATGTTTGTAATAATTAAAATTTTACAATGAGGCTTGATAATATATTTATTCACCATATTCACATTGTATTATGGTATAATAGATGTAAACAATTTAAATATTTTTCTTCCTCTCTATCACCAAATTTTAGGTTACTTCATCACTAAGCAAATTGGTTAAAAGACTATTAATTAATGACAAATATTGTATATATATAGTTAATAAATGAAATTATATAAAAAAGCTTAATATTATTTTTATTCACCATATTTTCAGTGTAATATGGTATAATATATCTGAATTTTTCAATATATTTCTTCTTCTCCATCACAAAATTTTAGTTTACTTCATCACTAAGAAACTAAGTTAAAATACTATTTATAAATGACACATATTTCATATACACAGGTAATAGTTAAAATTATATAATCAGGATCGATAGTATATTTATTCTCCATATTTATTTTATATTATAGTCTAATAGATGTAAACAATTTCAATATTTTACTTCTTCTCCATCACCAAATTTTAGGTTACTTCATCACTAAGAAACTAAGTTAAAAGATTATTAATAATAACACATATTTCATATACGTTCGTAATAATTAAAACTATATAACGAGGCTAGATAGTATATTTATTTACAATATTCACATTGTATTATGGTATAATAGATGTAAAAAATTTAAATATTTTTCTTCTACTCCATCACCAAATTTTAGGTTACTTCATCACTAAGAAACTAAATTAAAAGACTATTAAATAATAACACATGTTTCATATACGTTCGTAATAATTACAACTATATAATAAGGCTAGATATTATATTTATTTACAATATTCACGTTGTATTATGGTATAATATATATGAATTTTTCAATATTTTTCTTTTTCTCCATCATAAAATTTTAGCTTACTTCATCCCTAAGACACTAAGTTAAAATACTGTTTATAAATGACACATATTTCATACACACATGTAATAGTTAAAATTATAAAATCAGGAACGATAAAATATTTATTCTGCATATTTATTTTATATTATGGTCTAATAGATGTAAATAGTTTCAATATTTTCCTTCTTCTCCATCACCAAATTTTAGGTTACTTCATCACTAAGAAACTAAGTTAAAGGACTATTAAATAATAACACATATTTCATATACGTTCGCTATAATTAAATCTATATAACGAGGCTAGATACACTACAAGAAAAATGATAGATTGGGACGGTTATTTTGGCTGATTACGACGGTTAAAACCGTCGCAATTTACAATCTACGACGGTAGAAGTACCGTCGCAGAATCGTGCGTCCCCAGCCTATTTCGCGACGGTTGCAAAACTGTCACGCACAACAGATAGCGACGGTTATATACCGTCGTGAATTTGACTTTATTTTTTGTTTTTGTTGTTGTTTGCGACGGTTATTCTACCGCCGTAGGTTAGAAATTGCGGCGGTTTTAACCGTCGTAATCTGATTTATAAATTTCAAATAATATTTTTATTTAAATTATTATTTAGTAAAATAATTTTAAATATAATATTATTTTACTATAATATTTTACTATTATATTTAAATCATTATTTACTTTAATATTTTTTTATTTATAGTATTTTTATTTTATTTTCTATCACTTTTCAACATAATAAAGTTAATTACAATAAAAACATTTAAAGTTAATTCCCTGTTATAGCATTTGAATTTTCAGCAAAGTGTAGGAAGCTCAAAGATCCAAGTATATTTCTTTTTAAATTCTACAATCGCATGCGTTTACGATAAGAAAAAGTATGAAAATTCTAAATTCTAAATGGATACAGTCAGAGAACACAACCATACACACAATAAACCTTAATTTAACCAGCACTGAGAGGGTTTCTGCAAAAATATAATCCCGGTTTGGAATTCATATAGAATATCAATGGCTTCAATACACATACACATGCCAAAATAGTAACATTAATGAAGCAATATCAGGACTTTTTTTTTTTTGGGTTCTGGAAATTTCTAAGAAACATACAACAATTTGGCCTAAAAAGCACGTAGTAGTGCATAGCCCCATGGAAGAAACCTAAACTAAAATTGCTGCCCAGCTAAACTTGGATTTATAATCATGTAGTGTGACTAGGAACTGCTAGTAAATCTAACAAAAGGATGGGTTCTGCCGAGGGTCGGCATTCAAAATTGAGTTCCTCAGCCTGTTGTCTCTATTTTCTCATCCACAACAAAGAGCATTGTCTACAGAAGGACTAATCAATAACTCAAATGTAGCCGTAGTATCTCAATGGGTTCTGATTTCCTGAAGATAGCGTCCAGCTTGCTGAGCACCGATAAATAATGCATCGGCAACAAGAAATAATCCAATCTATGCAAGAACGATTCAAATTTGTGATGTCAAAATTGAGAAAACAATTCACAACTTAAATCATATAATATATAGATTACCAGGCGTGCAGAAAACACTAATCTGTATCCCCAGCCTTCCTTGGCTGCAGCGGCTCTCTGTTGATCTGTCCAACTGGAAGTAATCTTGTAGTTAGAAATTTCTATACATGTTTAAAATTTTTGAATTATTTATAGATTGTGTGTGAAGTCTCATTTGAAATATATATCATGCAATTACGCCCGTGCAATTACCATGGCCACAAGCTAGGGACATTCTGCTACATACAGGAAAGTTGTCATCAAATAGATGATGAATCACAACTCAAATCTGTGTAATTATATGTATGCTTAATACTGACAAGTTGACAACCGATCTCAAATTTGATTTGTAACAGGTATGTAATTTCAGCTTTTGGCATTAAACTTGTTGAACAAAAATCAAGAGAACCCAACATATGAAAAACGTAATTTCTCTTTTTTTAAAATCACCATGGGCCTTTAACAAGCATCAACTTAAAACTCTGCCTGTGTCATAAACCAAACAGTGATAGTTATTTTGAACTTTATTCGCATTACCAACCAATCATAGCTTGTAAGAAGTATAATGTTCTAACGTGGCAGGAATAAACATTGAAAACAATATAAAGTAGAAAATAATTTATGTTATCCATTGGAGAAAACTTGAACTAAATAGGCCATATTAGACTTCATCAATGATATTACATTTCATGCATTAGAAGGGAAAAAAGGAAGATTATATAGTTACCCAAGGAACTCCGAGACACCACCGATTCCAGAGCGATGGTTGAACCTACAGCATTCATCTATTTTTCTTGAATATGTTCAGTAACATATCTAGAACTCTTTTGATCCAAAATAGAACTCTGCATCTTTAATATGTACACAGAGTGAAAGAGAACTCTGAATCTTTAGAATGATAGCAGACAGAATATTCTGTGACAGAGTCAGCATCCAGAACATCTATTTCTTTTACACAGCTTGTACCATAAACAAATATGAAACTGGGAGATATGTGAAGTTGTAAGTTTTTTCTTTGACATAAATTGAAACAGGCACAAACAAGAGGTAGGAAAAGGGGTGTATGAGAGAGACAGCTACGAGATATGTGAACGCGGTTATTTTAAGGATACTTACTATTCAGAATCAACAATCAGCATTTCATGAACCAACAATCAGCATTTCAAACAACTTCCAAATTTTCATCCAAGAGGTAGCATATACCAATTCTTGACTAAGACTAATGACATGACTCGAGCATAGATAATAGAAGCAAATGCAGCACACTATAATCTTACCATAATGAAACCTCGCCTTAATGTTACATAATCCAACTTTGTCACAGATCCATAAAATTGCTTGAAAAATGATCTATGAAATAAAAAACCAAAAATCAGAACTAATCATAAACATCATGTCAATAACAACACGATAAAGCCAGTAAAATATGATTAACTTCATACAATTAACCTACCACCCATCCTGTTATAGCAGAATTTTTGCCAGAACCAGCAGATAATCAACAGTGCAGAGGGAAGAAAGTCATGGTTCAATGGGTGCAGCAGTGCAGTTGGTTCAATGGGTGAGTCAGCCTCTTATTCTTCCTATTGGGTTGATCTGTTGTTGTATTTGATCAGCCTTTTCAAACAAATGCATCATCTTACAACATAGATGGATTTGTAGGCCTACATCTCAGACTTCAATCATGCTACAAGTTAGCACTCGAGTGAACATTATTATGATATAGCTATCATTGTCATAATTCATATTATTCAGTCAAACATTAGAGGTTCATGGAAGACAAGAACAACCACAAAGCATAGCAATTTATCACAAGCATTATTAAAAATTAGGCTCAATTCTGGAGTTAATAATCATCCCTGTGTTAAAATATGTCAGACACGAGAACTGGTTCGTGGGGAGGAAGTTATCCAATTGTACAAGTAAGATCAACGTACAAATTACAACATACCAAAAGCATGTGATCAATATTGTAAGTAACATAGATATGATATTCTAACAACACATCCAAATTGCAAGCACTTAGCAAATTTGCCTTATCGGAACCGCCATGTAGCGAAGTTAAGCGTATATTTGATCAATAGAACACGTAAAATAACTTATCTTTTCATGGAGGAATTGGCATGGTTTCCGGCAACCGAGCTAGGAGAATCCAGATAATTGTAGAGAACTCCATGGTCTGTTCTGGCTTTTATGTCACAAACAACTAACTGATGCCAACCCTTCTCGTAATACTGCCAGTTAAACTCATCAATTGTTGAGAAACGAGTAGCATTTTGTCGAACTAATACTGTCTCGGACTGGGCCACCCTGACTTTTAACTGAGGCCCCAATTCTGAAATTGAAACTCGGCGGCCGTCGCCGCAGTGAGGCCGAAATATTCACCTCAGTTTGGTGAGGGACCCAGACCTTGCCAAAAACTTGAAAAGTGAGGAAAAGATGATTACCGTGAAAATCTCATGAAAGTCAATACCTTTTCCATAGTTGATGAAGAAGAACAACAACTTCACAAATTGAAAATCATTAGTTTTCTTTAGTTTTCTCAAGAACCTCCTACACGATAACACAGAAAACTGGAGGATCAGTGAAAAGAAATATTTTCAAGACAAACTTCAAACATGAATACCAGATATAAAATACTTGTCTAGAAACAGCAAGAGAACGAAGACCTCTCTCTGCTAACTTGTCAATAATAGCATGGATGTTCGTCTTTGCATCTTTCTTAAGGTTACACAGTCTCATGACATGTTCACAAAGATTACAAACATAATTTGATTTATTACAATATAAATTTCTCAATCATTAAACAAAATATTAAATGATAAACTTACACTAAAACCTGAACAACCTCAAAATGATAAATGAGATTTTTTTTTAGTAATTAATCATTGATTCAATGAATTCAAAACTAATTTTGTCCGGCCAAGTTCCTCACCAAATTTCTCAAACCAGCTTCCCTGGTATATCTCTGAATGTCAAGTTTCTCCATTGCCCGTGTCAAAAATAGTTCTAAATTAGGATGGTCAACAAAGAACTGCTTGTCATCCCGAATAATGGGAACACCAGGTGCATAATGCTTCAACTCTGGAATCCACTTTTTGGAAACATTTTCATAACTGGCTTTGCTAATGAGGGAGAAAGCCAAAATGAAAACATCGGCACCACGATAACTCAAAGGTCTTAATCTGTTATAATCCTCTTGTCCTGCAGTATCCCACAAACCCAGATTAACAGTGCTTCCATTCACAACCACATTTGCACTGAAATTGTCGAAGACAGTTGGCACATAATCAGTGGGGAAGGTATTGCTAGTGTAGGAAATTAGCAAACAAGTTTTACCCACAGCTCCATCCCCAACAGTAACACAATTGAATCTCTTAATAGATGAACTAACTAACAACACATAAACAATGATGCAGACTTCAATCACACCTTTTTTTTTCAATTTCACCACACCAACACAGTTCATTTTCAATATATAACAATCATATAATCATTATAAGTTTAAACAAAAGAAACTAACCAAAACCACTCCAAGTAAACCCTATCTTCATTCTAGAAAGAATACTGATCCTTCCATAATCATTTTTTCAGCACAAACATTAGAATTGGATATTAAAGCAATTAGGTCAAAAACAATAAATCAAGAAAACAAAAGAACGGCGAGCTACTCACTTCCGAAGGTGTCGTTGGCCATACAAAGGTACGCGAGGCCATCAGATCGGAGTATGTGGAAGATATATCTATCTTGAGAGAAGCAAAGTCTGGAATCCGATTCGGTAGGAAGCTTCTCGAGTAACCGACGAGCGACGGCGCCTGTGTGCCGGTGACGGCACTGAACTCCGCCAGAACCACCGTGCCTCTGGCAACCAAGGCATACACGACATATGAAATCCCAAATCTTATTTTTTCTGTTATTCTCTTATCATAAGTATAAATGAGGAGATAATGTTGATTGGGAATAGAAAGGTTGGAGATGGATCTTGCTTCTAGTGGACCGAGATGTTCTACCTTTTCCTAAGGCCCTTCACTTTTTTTGGTATTTTTTTGGTATTTTTAACTTTTTTACTGCGACGGGGTGTTTTAACCGTCGTGATATGCCTTTTAGGACGGTTAATTTTACCGTCGTGACTAGTTGTTGGTGAAAAATCAATGTTAAAAGTGTAAATGGGGGCCGACGGTTGTTTTACCGTCGTAATAATAATATTATGATGGTTAAATATACCGTCGCAAAATAAATATTAGGGACGGTTGGTGTCAACCGTCGTAAAAACTGTCTCTATATGTCAATTACGACAGTTATCACATAACTGTCGCAATTTTTGTGTCGTTAAACACTAATTTTCTTGTAGTGATAGTATATTTATTTACAATATTCACATTTTATTATGGTATAATAAATGTAAACAATTTCAATATTTTTCTTCTTCTCCATCACCAAATTTTAGGTTACTTCATCATTAAGAAACTAAGTTAAAAGACTATTAATTAATGGCAAATATTTCATATATGTTTGTAATAATTAAAATTATACAATGAGGCTTGATAGTATACTTATTCACCATTTTCATATTTTATTATGGTATAATAGATGTAAACAATTTCAATATTTTTCTTCTTCTCCATCACAAAATTTTAGCATACTTCATCACTAAGACACTAAGTTAAAATACTATTTATAAATGACACATATTCATATACACAGGTAATAGTTAAAATTATATAATCAGGAATGATACTAATTTTATTCTCCATATTTATTTTATATTATGGTCTAATAGATGTAAATAGTTTCAATATTTTACTTCTTCTCCATCACCAAATTTTAGGTTACTTCATCACTAAGAAACTAAGTTAAAATACTATTAAATAATAACACATATTTCATATACTTTCGTAATAATTAAAACTATATAGTGAGGCTAGATAGTATATTTATTTACAATATTCACATTGTATTATGGTATAATAGATGTAAACAATTTCAATATTTTTCTTCTTCTCCATTACCAAATTTTAGGCTACTTCATCATTAAGAAACTAAGTTTAAAGACTATTAATTAATAACAAATATTTCATATATGTTCATAATAATTAAAATTATGCAATGAGGCTTGATAGTATATATATTCACCATATTCACATTGTATTATGGTATAATAGATGTAAACAATTTCAATATTTTTCTTCTTCTCTATCATCAAATTTTAGGTTACTTCATCACTAAGCAAATTGGTTAAAAGACTATTAATTAATGACAAATATTGTATATATATAGTTAATAAATGAAATTATATAATAAAGCTTAATATTATTTTTATTCACCATATTTACAGTGTAATATGGTATAATATATCTGAATTTTCCAATATTTTTCTTCTTCTCCATCACAAAATTTTAGCTTAATTAATCACTTAGACACTAAGTTAAAATACTATTTATAAATGACACATATTTCATATACACAGGTAATAGTTAAAATTATATAATCAGGAACCATAGTATATTTATTCTCCATATTTATTTTATATTATAGTCTAATAGATGTAAACATTTTCAATATTTTACTTCTTCTCCATCACCAAATTTTAGGTTACTTCATCACTAAGAAACTAAGTTAAAAGACTATTAAATAATAACACATATTTCATATAGGTTCGTAATAATTAAAACTATATAATGAGGCTAGATAGTATATTTATTTACAATATTCACATTGTATTATGGTATAATATATCTGAATTTTTCAATATTTTTCTTCTTCTCCATCACAAAATTTTAGCTTACTTCATCACTAAGACACTAAGTTAAAATACTATTTATAAATGACACATATTTCATATACACAGGTAATAGTTAAAATTATATAATCTGGAACGATAGTATATTTATTCTCCATATTTATTTAATATTATAGTCTAATAGATGTAAACATTTTCAAAATTTTACTTCTTCTCCATCACCAAATTTTAGGTTACTTCATCACTAAGAAACTAAGTTAAAAGACTATTAAATAATAACACATAATCCATATACATTCGTAATAATTAAAACTATATAACGAGGCTAGATAGTATATTTATTTACAATATTCACATTGTATTATGGTCTAATAGATGTAAATAGTTTCAATATTTTCCTTCTTCTCCATCACCAAATTTTAGGTTACTTCATCACTAAGAAACTAAGTTAAAAGACTATTAAATAATAACACATATTTTATATACGTCCGTAATAATTAAAACTATATACTGAGGCTAGATAGTATATTTATTTACAATATTCACATTTTATTATGGAATAATAAATGTAAACAATTTCAATATTTTTCTTCTTCTCCATCACCAAATTTTAGGTTACTTCATCATTAAGAAACTAAGTTAAAAGACTATTAATTAATGACAAATATTTCATATATGTTTGTAATAATTAAAATTATACAATGAGGCTTGATAGTATACTTATTCACCATATTCATATTTTATTATGGTATAATAGATGTAAACAATGTCAATATTTTTCTTCTTCTCCATCACAAAATTTTAGCTTACTTAATCACTAAGACACTAAGTTAAAATACTATTTATAAATGACACATATTTCATATACGTTCGTAATAATTAAAACTATATAATGAGGCTAGATAGTATATTTATTTACAATATTCACATTGTATTATGGTATAATAGATGTAAACAATTTCAATATTTTTCTTCTTCTCCATTACCAAATTTTAGGTTACTTCATCATTAAGATACTAAGTTAAAAGACTATTAATTAATAACAAATATTTCATATATGTTCGTAATAATTAAAATTATGCCATGAGACTTGATAGTATATATATTCACCATATTCACATTGTATTATGGTATAATAGATGTAAACAATTTCAATATTTTTCTTCTTCTCTATCACCAAATTTTAGGTTACTTCATCATTAAGAAACTAAGTCAAAAGACTATTAATTAATGACAAATATTTCATATATGTTTGTAATAATTAAAAATATACAATGAGGATTGATAATATATTTATTCACCATATTCACATTGTATTATGGTATAATAGATGTAAACAATTTCAATATTTTTCTTCCTCTCTATCACCAAATTTTAGGTTACTTCATCACTAAGCAAATTGGTTAAAAGACTATTAATTAATGACAAATATTGTATATATATAGTTAATAAATTAAATTATATAATAAATCTTAATATTATTTTTATTCACCATATTTTCCGTGTAATATGGTATAATATATCTGAATTTTTCAATATTTTTCTTCTTCTCCATCACAAAATTTTAGCTTACTTCATCACTAAGAAACTAAGTTAAAATACTATTTATAAATGACACATATTTAATATACACAGGTAATAGTTAAAATTATATAATCAGGAACGATAGTATATTTATTCTCCATATTTATTTTATATTATAGTCTAATAGATGTAAACAATTTCAATATTTTACTTCTTCTCCATCACCAAATTTTAGGTTACTTCATCACTAAGAAACTAAGTTAAAAGACTATTAAATAATAACACATATTTCATATACGTTCGTAATAATTAAAACTATATAACGAGGCTAGATAGTATATTTATTTACAATATTCACATTGTATTATGGTATAATAGATTTAAACAATTTAAATATTTTTCTTCTTCTCCATCACCAAATTTTAGGTTACTTCATCACTAAGAAACTAAATTAAAAGACTATTAAATAATAACACATGTTTAATATACGTTCCTAATAATTACAACTATATAATAAGGCTAGATATAATATTTATTTACAATATTCAAGTTATATTATGGTATAATATATCTGAATTTTTCAATATTTTTCTTCTTCACCATCATAAAATTTTAGCTTACTTCATCCCTAAGACACTAAGTTAAAATACTGTTTATAAATGACACATATTTCATACACACAGGTAATAGTTAAAATTATAAAATCAGGAACGATAAAATATTTATTCTCCATATTTATTTTATATTATGGTCTAATAGATGTGTATAGTTTCAATATTTTCCTTCTTCTCCATCCCCAAATTTTAGGTTACTTCATCACTAAGAAACTAGGTTAAAAGACTATTAAATAGTAACACATATTTCATATACGTTCGTAATAATTAAAACTATATAACGAAGCTAGATAGTATATTTATTTACAATATTCACATTGTATTATGGTATAATAGATGTAAACAATTTCATTATTTTTCTTCTTCTCCATCACCAAATTTTAGGTTACTTCATCATTATAAAACTAAGTCAAAAGACTATTAATTAATTACAAATATTTCATATATGTTCGTAATCATTACAACTATATAATCAGGCTAGATAGTATACTTATTCACCATATTCATATTGTATTATGGTATAATATATCTGAATTTTTCAATATTTTTCTTCTTCTCCATCACAAAATTTTAGCTTACTTCATCCATAAGACAATAAGTTAAAATACTGTTTATAAATGCCACATATTTCATATACACAGGTAATAGTTAAAATTATAAAATCAGGAACGATAAAATATTTATTCTCCATATTAATTTTATCTTATGGTCTACTAGATGTAAATAGTTTCAATATTTTCCTTCTTCTCCATCACCAAATTTTAGGTTACTTCATCACTAAGAAACTAATTTAAACGACTATTAAATTATAACACATATTTCATATACGTTCGTAATAATTAAAACTATATAACGAGGCTAGATAATATATTTATTTACAATATTCACATTGTATTATGGTATACTAGATGTAAAGAATTTCAATATTTTTCTTCTTCTCCATTACCAAATTTTAGGTTACTTCATCATTAAGAAACTAAGTTTAAAGACTATTAATTAATAACAAATATTTCATATATGTTCGTAATAATTAAAATTATGCAATGAGGCTTGATAGTATATATATTCACCATATTCACATTGTATTATGGTATAATAGATGTAAACAATTTCAATATTTTTCTTCTTCTCTATCACCAAATTTTAGGTTACTTCATCACTAAGCAAATTGGTTAAAAGACTATTAATTAATGACAAATATTGTATATATATAGTTAATAAATGAAATTATATAATAAAGCTTAATATTATTTTTATTCACCATATTTACAGTGTAATATGGTATAATATATCTGAATTTTTCAATATTTTTCTTCTTCTCCATCACAAAATTTTAGCTTAATTAATCACTTAGACACTAAGTTAAAATACTATTTATAAATGACACATATTTCATATACACAGGTAATAGTTAAAATTATATAATCAGGAACCATAGTATATTTATTCTCCATATTTATTTTATATTATAGTCTAATAGATGTAAACATTTTCAATATTTTACTTCTTCTCCATCACCAAATTTTAGGTTACTTCATCACTAAGAAACTAAGTTAAAAGACTATTAAATAATAACACATATTTCATATAGGTTCGTAATAATTAAAACTATATAATGAGGCTAGATAGTATATTTATTTACAATATTCACATTGTATTATGGTATAATATATCTGAATTTTTCAATATTTTTCTTCTTCTCCATCACAAAATTTTAGCTTACTTCATCACTAAGACACTAAGTTAAAATACTATTTATAAATGACACATATTTCATATACACAGGTAATAGTTAAAATTATATAATCTGGAACGATAGTATATTTATTCTCCATATTTATTTAATATTATAGTCTAATAGATGTAAACATTTTCAAAATTTTACTTCTTCTCCATCACCAAATTTTAGGTTACTTCATCACTAAGAAACTAAGTTAAAAGACTATTAAATAATAACACATAATCCATATACATTCGTAATAATTAAAACTATATAACGAGGCTAGATAGTATATTTATTTACAATATTCACATTGTATTATGGTCTAATAGATGTAAATAGTTTCAATATTTTCCTTCTTCTCCATCACCAAATTTTAGGTTACTTCATCACTAAGAAACTAAGTTAAAAGACTATTAAATAATAACACATATTTTATATACGTCCGTAATAATTAAAACTATATACTGAGGCTAGATAGTATATTTATTTACAATATTCACATTTTATTATGGAATAATAAATGTAAACAATTTCAATATTTTTCTTCTTCTCCATCACCAAATTTTAGGTTACTTCATCATTAAGAAACTAAGTTAAAAGACTATTAATTAATGACAAATATTTCATATATGTTTGTAATAATTAAAATTATACAATGAGGCTTGATAGTATACTTATTCACCATATTCATATTTTATTATGGTATAATAGATGTAAACAATGTCAATATTTTTCTTCTTCTCCATCACAAAATTTTAGCTTACTTAATCACTAAGACACTAAGTTAAAATACTATTTATAAATGACACATATTTCATATACGTTCGTAATAATTAAAACTATATAATGAGGCTAGATAGTATATTTATTTACAATATTCACATTGTATTATGGTATAATAGATGTAAACAATTTCAATATTTTTCTTCTTCTCCATTACCAAATTTTAGGTTACTTCATCATTAAGATACTAAGTTAAAAGACTATTAATTAATAACAAATATTTCATATATGTTCGTAATAATTAAAATTATGCCATGAGACTTGATAGTATATATATTCACCATATTCACATTGTATTATGGTATAATAGATGTAAACAATTTCAATATTTTTCTTCTTCTCTATCACCAAATTTTAGGTTACTTCATCATTAAGAAACTAAGTCAAAAGACTATTAATTAATGACAAATATTTCATATATGTTTGTAATAATTAAAAATATACAATGAGGATTGATAATATATTTATTCACCATATTCACATTGTATTATGGTATAATAGATGTAAACAATTTCAATATTTTTCTTCCTCTCTATCACCAAATTTTAGGTTACTTCATCACTAAGCAAATTGGTTAAAAGACTATTAATTAATGACAAATATTGTATATATATAGTTAATAAATTAAATTATATAATAAATCTTAATATTATTTTTATTCACCATATTTTCAGTGTAATATGGTATAATATATCTGAATTTTTCAATATTTTTCTTCTTCTCCATCACAAAATTTTAGCTTACTTCATCACTAAGAAACTAAGTTAAAATACTATTTATAAATGACACATATTTCATATACACAGGTAATAGTTAAAATTATATAATCAGGAACGATAGTATATTTATTCTCCATATTTATTTTATATTATAGTCTAATAGATGTAAACAATTTCAATATTTTACTTCTTCTCCATCACCAAATTTTAGGTTACTTCATCACTAAGAAACTAAGTTAAAAGACTATTAAATAATAACACATATTTCATATACGTTCGTAATAATTAAAACTATATAACGAGGCTAGATAGTATATTTATTTACAATATTCACATTGTATTATGGTATAATAGATTTAAACAATTTAAATATTTTTCTTCTTCTCCATCACAAAATTTTAGGTTACTTCATCACTAAGAAACTAAATTAAAAGACTATTAAATAATAACACATGTTTAATATACGTTCCTAATAATTACAACTATATAATAAGGCTAGATATTATATTTATTTACAATATTCAAGTTATATTATGGTATAATATATCTGAATTTTTCAATATTTTTCTTCTTCACCATCATAAAATTTTAGCTTACTTCATCCCTAAGACACTAAGTTAAAATACTGTTTATAAATGACACATATTTCATACACACAGGTAATAGTTAAAATTATAAAATCAGGAACGATAAAATATTTATTCTCCATATTTATTTTATATTATGGTCTAATAGATGTGTATAGTTTCAATATTTTCCTTCTTCTCCATCCCCAAATTTTAGGTTACTTCATCACTAAGAAACTAGGTTAAAAGACTATTAAATAGTAACACATATTTCATATACGTTCGTAATAATTAAAACTATATAACGAAGCTAGATAGTATATTTATTTACAATATTCACATTGTATTATGGTATAATAGATGTAAACAATTTCATTATTTTTCTTCTTCTCCATCACCAAATTTTAGGTTACTTCATCATTAAGAAACTAAGTTAAAAGACTATTAATTAATTACAAATATTTCATATATGTTCGTAATCATTACAACTATATAATCAGGCTAGATAGTATACTTATTCACCATATTCATATTGTATTATGGTATAATATATCTGAATTTTTCAATATTTTTCTTCTTCTCCATCACAAAATTTTAGCTTACTTCATCCATAAGACAATAAGTTAAAATACTGTTTATAAATGCCACATATTTCATATACACAGGTAATAGTTAAAATTATAAAATCAGGAACGATAAAATATTTATTCTCCATATTAATTTTATCTTATGGTCTACTAGATGTAAATAGTTTCAATATTTTCCTTCTTCTCCATCACCAAATTTTAGGTTACTTCATCACTAAGAAACTAAGTTAAACGACTATTAAATTATAACACATATTTCATATACGTTCGTAATAATTAAAACTATATAACGAGGCTAGATAATATATTTATTTACAATATTCACATTGTATTATGGTATAATAGATGTAAACAATTTCAATATTTTTCTTCTTCTCCATTACCAAATTTTAGGTTACTTCATCATTAAGAAACTAAGTTTAAAGACTATTAATTAATAACAAATATTTCATATATGTTCGTAATAATTAAAATTATGCAATGAAGCTTGATAGTATATATATTCACCATATTCACATTGTATTATGGTATAATAGATGTAAACAATTTCAATATTTTTCTTCTTCTCTATCACCAAATTTTAGGTTACTTCATCACTAAGCAAATTGGTTAAAAGACTATTAATTAATGACAAATATTGTATATATATAGTTAATAAATGAAATTATATAATAAAGCTTAATATTATTTTTATTCACCATATTTACAGTGTAATATGGTATAATATATCTGAATTTTTCAATATTTTTCTTCTTCTCCATCACAAAATTTTAGCTTACTTCATCACTAAGACACTAAGTTAAAATACTATTTATAAATGACACATATTTCATATACACATGTAATAGTTAAAATTATATAATCAGGAACGATAGTATATTTATTCTCCATATTTATTTTATATTATAGTCTAATAGATGTAAACATTTTCAATATTTTACTTCTTCTCCATCACCAAATTTTAGGTTACTTCATCACTAAGAAACTAAGTTAAAAGACTATTAAATAATAACACATATTTCATATACGATCGTAATAATTAAAACTATATAACGAGGCTAGATAGTATATTTATTTACAATATTCACATTGTATTATGGTATAATAGATGTAAACAATTTCAATATTTTTCTTCTTCTCCATCACCAAATTTTAGGTTACTTCATCATTAAGAAACTAAGTTAAAAGAATATTAATTAATGACAAATATTTCATATATGTTCGTAATAATTAAAATTATACCAAGAGGCTTGATAGTACATTTATTCACCATATTCATATTTTATTATGGTATAATAGATGTAAACAATTTCAATATTTTTCTTCTTCTCCATCACAAAATTTTAGCTTACTTCATCACTAAGACACTAAGTCAAAAGACTATTAATTAATGAAAAATATTTCATATATGTTTGTAACAATTAAAAATATACAATGAGGCTTGATAGTATATTTATTCACCATATTCACATTGTATTATTGTATAATAGTTGTAAACAATTTCAATATTTTTCTTCTTCTCTATCACAAAATTTTAGGTTACTTCATCACTAAGCAAATTGGTTAAAAGACTATTAATTAATGACAAATATTGTATATATTTAGTTAATAAATGAAATTATATAATAAAGTTTAATATTATTTTTATTCACCATATTTACAGTGTAATATGGTATAATATATCTGAATTTTTCAATATTTTTCTTCTTCTCCATAACAAAATTTTAGCTTACTTCATCACTAAGACACTAAGTTAAAATACTATTTATAAATGACACATATTTCATATACACATGTAATAGTTAAAATTATATAATCAGGAACGATAGTATATTTATTCTCCATATTTATTTTATATTATAGTCTAATAGATGTGAACTGTTTCAATATTTAACTTCTTCTCCATCACCGAATTTTAGGTTACTTCATCACTAAGAGTCTAAGTTAAAATACTATTAAATAATAACACATATTTCATATACGTTCGTAATAATTAAAACTATATAATGAGGCTAGATAGTATATTTATTTACAATATTCACATTGTATTATGGTATAATAGATGTAAACAATTTCAATATTTTTCTTCTTCTCCATTACCAAATTTTAGGTTACTTCATCATTAAGAAACTAAGTTAAAAGACTATTAATTAATAACAAATATTTCATATATGTTCGTAATAATTAAAATTATGCAATGAGGCTTGATAGTATATATATTCACCATATTCACATTGTATTATGGTATAATAGATGTAAACAATTTCAATATTTTTCTTCTTCTCTATCACCAAATTTTAGGTTACTTCATCACTAAGCAAATTGGTTAAAAGACTATTAATTAATGACAAATATTGTATATATATAGTTAATAAATGAAATTATATAATAAAGATTAATATTATTTTTATTCACCATATTTACAGTGTAATATGGTATAATATATCTGAATTTTCCAATATTTTTCTTCTTCTACATCACAAAATTTTAGCTTAATTAATCACTAAGACACTAAGTTAAAATACTATTTATAAATGACACATATTTCATATACACAGGTAATAGTTAAAATTATATAATCAGGAACGATAGTATATTTATTCTCCATATTTATTTTATATTATAGTCTAATAGATGTAAACATTTTAAATATTTTATTTCTTCTCCATCACCAAATTTTAGGTTACTTCATCACTAAGAAACTAAGTTAAAAGACTATTAAATAATAACACATATTTCATATACGATCATAATAATTAAAACTATATAACGAGGCTAGATAGTATATTTATTTACAATATTCACATTGTATTATGGTATAATAGATGTAAACAATTTCATTATTTTTCTTCTTCTCCATCACCAAATTTTAGGTTACTTCATCCTTAAGAAACTAAGTTAAAAGAATATTAATTAATGACAAATATTTCATATATGTTCGTAATAATTAAAATTATACAAAGAGGCTTGATAGTATATTTATTCACCATATTCATATTTTATTATGGTATAATAAATGTAAACAATTTCAATATTTTTCTTCTTCTCCATCACAAAATTTTAGCTTACTTCATCACTAAGACACTAAGTCAAAAGACTATTAATTAATGAAAAATATTTCATATATGTTTGTAACAATTAAAAATATACAATGAGGCTTGATAGTATATTTATTCACCATATTCACATTCTATTATTGTATAATAGTTGTAAACAATTTCAATATTTTTCTTCTTCTCTATCAAAAAATTTTAGGTTACTTCATCACTAAGCAAATTGGTTAAAAGACTATTAATTAATGACAAATATTGTATATATTTAGTTAATAAATGAAATTATATAATAAAGTTTAATATTATTTTTATTCACCATATTTACAGTGTAATATGGTATAATATATCTGAATTTTTCAATATTTTTCTTCTTCTCCATAACAAAATTTTAGCTTACTTCATCACTAAGACACTAAGTTAAAATACTATTTATAAATGACACATATTTCATATACACATGTAATAGTTAAAATTATATAATCAGGAACGATAGTATATTTATTCTCCATATTTATTTTATATTATAGTCTAATAGATGTGAACTGTTTCAATATTTAACTTCTTCTCCATCACCAAATTTTAGGTTACTTCATCACTAAGAGTCTAAGTTAAAATACTATTAAATAATAACACATATTTCATATACGTTCGTAATAATTAAAACTATATAATGAGGCTAGATAGTATATTTATTTACAATATTCACATTGTATTATGGTATAATAGATGTAAACAATTTCAATATTTTTCTTCTTCTCCATTACCAAATTTTAGGTTACTTCATCACTAAGCAAATTGGTTAAAAGACTATTAATTAATGACAAATATTGTATATATATAGTTAATAAATGAAATTATATAATAAAGCTTAATATTATTTTTTATTCACCATATTTACAGTGTAATATGGTATAATATATCTGAATTTTCCAATATTTTTCTTCTTCTCCTCACAAAATTTTAGCTTAATTCATCACTAAGACACTAAGTTAAAATACTATTTATAAATAACACATATTTCTTATACACAAGTAATAGTTAAAATTATATAATCAGGAACGATAGTATATTTATTCTCCATATTTATATTATATTATAGTCTAATAGATGTAAACATTTTCAATATTTTTCTTCTTCTCCATTACCAAATTTTATGTTACTTCATCATTAAGAAACTAAGTTTAAAAACTATTAATTAATAACAAATATTTCATATATCTTCGTAATAATTAAAATTATGCAATGAGGCTTGATAGTATATATATTAACCATATTCACATTGTATTATGGTATAATAGATGTAAACAATTTCAATATTTTTCTTCTTCTCTATCACCAGATTTTAGGTTACGTCATCACTAAGCAAATTGGTTAAAAGACTATTAATTAATGACAAATATTGTATATATATAGTTAATAAATGAAATTATATAATAAAGCTTAATATTATTTTTTATTCACCATATTTACAGTGTAATATGGTATAATATATCTGAATTTTCCAATATTTTTCTTCTTCTCCATCACAAAATTTTAGCTTACTTCATCACTAAGACACTAAGTTAAAATACTATTTATAAATGACACATATTTCATATACACATGTAATAGTTAAAATTATATAATCAGGAACGATAGTATATTTATTCTCCATATTTATTTTATATTATAGTCTAATAGATGTGAACTGTATCAATATTTTACTTCTTCTCCATCACCAAATTTTAGGTTACTTCATCACTAAGAAACTAAGTTAAAATACTATTAAATAATAACACATATTTCATATATGTTCGTAATAATTAAAACTATATAAAGAGGCTAGATAGTATATATATTTACAATATTCACATTGTATTATGGTATAATAGATGTAAACAATTTCAATATTTTTCTTCTTCTCCATTACCAAATTTTAGGTTACTTAATCATTAAGAAACTAAGTTAAAAGACAATTAATTAATAAAAAATATTTCATATATGTTCGTAATAATTAAAATCATGCAATGAGTCTTGATAGTATATATATTCACCATATTCACATTGTATTATGCTATAATAGATGTAAACAATTTAAATATTTTTCTTCTTCTCCATCACCAAATTTTAGGTTACTTCATCATTAAGAAACTAAGTCAAAAGACTATTAATTAATGACAAATATTTCATATATGTTTGTAATAATTAAAAATATACAATGAGGGTTGATAATGTATTTATTCACCATATTCACATTGTATTATGGTATAATAGATGTAAATAATTTAAATATTTTTCTTCTTCTCTATCACCAAATTTTAGGTTACTTCATCACTAAGCAAATTGGTTAAAAGACTATTAATTAATGACAAATATTGTATATATATAGTTAATAAATCAAAATAATATAATAAAGCTTAATATTATTTTTAGTCACCATATTTACAGTGTAACATGGTATAATATATATGAATTTTTCAATATTTTTCTTCTTCTCCATCACAAGAATTTAGCTTACTTCATCACTAAGAAACTAAGTTAAAATACTATTTATAAATGACACATATTTCATACACACAGGTAGTAGTTAAAATTATATAATCAGGAATGATAGTATATTTATTCTCCATATTTATTTTATATTATAGTCCTAATAGATGTAAAAAGTTTCAATATTTTACTTCTTCTCCATCACCAAATTTTAGGTTACTTCATCACTAAGAAACTAAGTTAAAAGACTATTAAATAATAACGCATATTTCATATACGTTTGTAATAATTAAAACTATATAATGAGGCTAGAAAGTATATTTATTTACAATATTCACATTGTATTATGGTATAATAGATGTAAACAATTTCAATATTTTTCTTCTTCTCCATAACCAAATTTTAGGTTACTTCATCACTAAGAAACTAAGTTAAAAGACTATTAAATAATAACACATGTTTCATATACGTTCATAATACATAGAACTATATAATAAGGCTAGATAGTATATTTATTTACAATATTCACGTTGTATTATGGTATAATATATCTGAATTTTTCAATATTTTTCTTCTTCTCCATCACAAAATTTTAGCTTACTTCATCCCTAAGACACTAAGTTAAAATACTGTTTATAAATGCCGCATATTTCATATACACAGGTAATAGTTAAAATTATAAAATCAGGAACGATAAAATATTTATTCTCCATATGAATTTTATATTATGGTCTATTAGATGTAAATAGTTTCAATATTTTCCTTCTTCTCCATCACCAAATTTTAGGTTACTTCATCACTAAGAAACTAAGTTAAAAGACTATTAAATTATAACACATATTTCATATACGTTCGTAATAATTAAAACTATATAACGAGGCTAGATAGTATATTTATTTACAATATTCACATTGTATTATGGTATAATAGATGTAAACAATTTCAATATTTTTCTTCTTCTCCATCACCAAATTTTAGGTTACTTCATCATTAAGAAACTAACTTAAAAGAATATTAATTAATGACAAATATTTAATATATGTTCGTAATAATTAAAATTATATTATGAGGCTTGATAGTATATTTATTCACCATATTCATATTTTATTATGGTATAATAGATGTAAACAATTTCAATATTTTTCTTCTTCTCCATCACAAAATTTTAGCATACTTCATCACTAAGACACTAAGTTAAAATACTATTTATAAATGACACATATTTCATATACACAGGTGATAGTTAAAATTATATAATTAGGAATGATAGTAATTTTATTCTCCATATTTATTTTATATTATGGTCTAATAGATGTAAACAATTTCAATATTTTTCTTCTTCTCCATTACCAAATTTTAGGTTACTTCATCATTAAGAAACTAAGTTTAAAGACTATTAATTAATAACAAATATTTCATATATGTTCGTAATAATTAAAATTATGCAATGAGGCTTGATAGTATATATATTCACCATATTCACATTGTATTATGGTATAATGGATGTAAACAATTTCAATATTTTTCTTCTTCTCTATCACCAGATTTTAGGTTACTTCATCACTAAGCAAATTGGTTAAAAGACTATTAATTAATGACAAATATTGTATATATATAGTTAATAAATCAAAATAATATAATAAAGCTTAATATTATTTTTATTCACCATATTTACAGTGTAATATGGTATAATATATCTGAATTTTTCAATATTTTTCTTCTTCTCCATCACAAAAATTTAGCTAACTTCATCACTAAGAAACTAAGTTAAAATACTATTTATAAATGACATATTTTTCATACACACAGGTAGTAGTTAAAATTATATAATCAGGAATGAGAGTATATTTATTCTCCATATTTATTTTATATTATAGTCTAATAGATGTAAAAAGTTTCAATATTTTACTTCTTCTCCATCACCAAATTTTAGGTTACTTCATCACTAAGAAACTAAGTTAAAAGACTATTAAATAATAACACATATTTCATATACGTTTGTAATAATTAAAACTATATAATGAGGCTAGAAAGTATATTTATTTACAATATTCACATTGTATTATGGTATAATAGATGTAAACAATTTCAATATTTTTCTTCTTCTCCATCACCAAATTTTAGGTTACTTCATCACTAAGAAACTAAGTTAAAAGACTATTAAATAATAACACATGTTTCATATACGTTCGTAATAATTAGAACTATATAATAAGGCTAGATAGTATATTTATTTACAATATTCACGTTGTATTATGGTATAATATATCTGAATTTTTCAATATTTTTCTTCTTCTCCATCACAAAATTTTAGCTTACTTCATCCCTAAGACACTAAGTTAAAATACTGTTTATAAATGCCGCATATTTCATATACACAGGTAATAGTTAAAATTATAAAATCAGGAACGATAAAATATTTATTCTCCATATGAATTTTATATTATGGTCTATTAGATGTAAATAGTTTCAATATTTTCCTTCTTCTCCATCACCAAATTTTAGGTTACTTCATCACTAAGAAACTAAGTTAAAAGACTATTAAATTATAACACATATTTCATATACGTTCGTAATAATTAAAACTATATAACGAGGCTAGATAGTATATTTATTTACAATATTCACATTGTATTATGGTATAATAGATGTAAACAATTTCAATATTTTTCTTCTTCTCCATCACCAAATTTTAGGTTACTTCATCATTAAGAAACTAAGTTAAAAGAATATTAATTAATGACAAATATTTAATATATGTTCGTAATAATTAAAATTATATTATGAGGCTTGATAGTATATTTATTCACCATATTCATATTTTATTATGGTATAATAAATGTAAAAAATTTCAATATTTTTCTTCTTCTCCATCACAAAATTTTAGCATACTTCATCACTAAGACACTAAGTTAAAATACTATTTATAAATGACACATATTTCATATACACAGGTAATAGTTAAAATTATATAATCAGGAATGATAGTAATTTTATTCTCCATATTTATTTTATATTATGGTCTAATAGATGTAAACAATTTCAATATTTTTCTTCTTCTCCATTACCAAATTTTAGGTTACTTCATCATTAAGAAACTAAGTTTAAAGACTATTAATTAATAACAAATATTTCATATATGTTCGTAATAATTAAAATTATGAAATGAGGCTTGATAGTATATATATTCACCATATTCACATTGTATTATGGTATAATAGATGTAAACAATTTCAATATTTTTCTTCTTCTCTATCACCAGATTTTAGGTTATTTCATCACTAAGCAAATTGGTTAAAAGACTATTAATTAATGACAAATATTGTATATATGTAGTTAATAAATCAAAATAATATAATAAAGCTTAATATTATTTTTATTCACCATATTTACAGTGTAATATGGTATAATAATATCTGAATTTTTCAATATTTTTCTTCTTCTCCATCACAAAAATTTAGCTTACTTCATCACTAAGAAACTAAGTTAAAATACTATTTATAAATGACACATTTTTCATACACACAGGTAGTAGTTAAAATTATATAATCAAGAACGATAGTATATTTATTCTCCATATTTATTTTATATTATAGTCTAATAGATGTAAAAAGTTTCAATATTTTCCTTCTTCTCCATCACCAAATTTTAGGTTACTTCATCACTAAGAAACTAAGTTAAAAGACTATTAAATAATAACACATATTTCATATACGTTTGTAATAATTAAAATTATATAACGAGGCTAGATAGTATATTTATTTACAATATTCACATTGTATTATGGTATAATAGATGTAACCAATTTCAATATTTTTCTTCTTCTCCATCACCAAATTTTATGTTACTTCATCACTAAGAAACTAAGTTAAAAGACTATTAAATAATAACACATGTTTCATATACGTTCGTAATAATTAGAACTATATAATAAGGCTAGATAGTATATTTATTTACAACATTCACGTTGTATTATGGTATAATATATCTGAATTTTTCAATATTTTTCTTCTTCTCCATCACAAAATTTTAGCTTACTTCATCCCTAAGACACTAAGTTAAAATACTGTTTATAAATGCCGCATATTTCATATACACAGGTAATAGTTAAAATTATAAAATCAGGAACGATAAAATATTTATTCTCCATATTAATTTTATATTATGGTCAATTAGATGTAAATAGTTTCAATATTTTCCTTCTTCTCCATCACCAAATTTTAGGTTACTTCATCACTAAGAAACTAAGTTAAAAGACTATTAAATTATAACACATATTTCATATACGTTCGTAATAATTAAAACTATATAACGAGGCTAGATAGTATATTTATTTACAATATTCACATTGTATTATGGTATAATAGATGTAAACAATTTCAATATTTTTCTTCTTCCCCATCACCAAATTTTAGGTTACTTCATCATTAAGAAACTAAGTTAAAAGAATATTAATTAATGACAAATATTTCATATATGTTCGTAATAATTAAAATTATATTATGAGGCTTGAGAGTATATTTATTCACCATATTCATATTTTATTATGGTATAATAAATGTAAAAAATTTCAATATTTTTCTTCTTCTCCATCACAAAATTTTAGCATACTTCATCACTAAGACACTAAGTTAAAATACTATTTATAAATGACACATATTTCATATACACAGGTAATAGTTAAAATTATATAATCAGGAATGATAGTAATTTTATTCTCCATATTTATTTTATATTATGGTCTAATAGATGTAAATAATTTCAATATTTTTCTTCTTCTCCATTACCAAATTTTAGGTTACTTCATCATTAAGAAACTAAGTTTAAAGACTATTAATTAATAACAAATATTTCATATATGTTCGTAATAATTAAAATTATGAAATGAGGCTTGATAGTATATATATTCACCATATTCACATTGTATTATGGTATAATAGATGTAAACAATTTCATATTTTTCTTCTTCTCTATCACCAGATTTTAGGTTACTTCATCACTAAGCAAATTGGTTAAAAGACTATTAATTAATGACAAATATTGTATATATATATAGTTAATAAATGAAATTATATAATAAAGCTTAATATTATTTTAATTCACCATATTTACAGTGTAATATGGTATAATATATCTGAACTTTTCAATATTTTTCTTCTTCTCCATCACAAAATTTTAGCTTACTTCATCACTAAGACACTAAGTTAAAATACTATTTATAAATGACACATATTTCATATACACAAGTAATAGTTAAAATTATATAACCAGGAACGATAGTATATTTATTCTCCATATTTATTTTATATTATAGTCTAATAGATGTGAACTGTTTAAATATTTTACTTCTTCTCCATCACCAAATTTTAGGTTACTTCATCACTAAGAAACTAAGTTAAAATACTATTAAATAATAACACATATTTCATATACGTTCGTAATAATTAAAACTATACAATGAGGCTAGATAGTATATTTATTTACAATATTCACATTGTATTATGGTATAATAGATGTAAACAATTTCAATATTTTTCTTCTTCTCCATTACCAAATTTTAGGTTACTTCATCATTAAGAAACTAAGTTAAAAGACTATTAATTAATAACAAATATTTCATATATGTTCGTAATAATTAAAATTATGCAATGAGGCTTGATAGTATATATATTCACCATATTCACATTGTATTATGGTATAATAGATGTAAACAATTTAAATATTTTTCTTCTTCTCCATCACCAAATTTTAGGTTACTTCATCATTAAGAAACTAAGTCAAAAGACTATTAATTAATGACAAATATTTCATATATGTTTGTAATAATTAAAAATATACAATGTGGCTTGATAATTTATTTATTAACCATATTCACATTGTATTATGGTATAATAGATGTAAACAATTTAAATATTTTTCTTCTTCTCTATCACCAAATTTTAGGTTACTTCATCACTAAGCAAATTGGTTAAAAGACTATTAATTAATGAAAAATATTGTATATATATAGTTAATAAATCAAAATAATATAATAAAGCTTAATATTATTTTTATTCACCATATTTACAGTGTAATATGGTATAATATATCTGAATTTTTCAATATTTTTCTTCTTCTCCATCACAAAAATTTAGCTTACTTCATCACTAAGAAACTAAGTTAAAATACTATTTATAAATGACAAATATTTCATACACACAGGTAGTAGTTAAAATTATATAATCAGGAACGATAGTATATTTATTCTCCATATTTATTTTATATTATAGTCTAATAGATGTAAAAAGTTTCAATATTTTACTTCTTCTCCATCACCAAATTTTAGGTTACTTCATCACTAACAAACTAAGTTAAAAGACTATTAAATAATAACGCATATTTCATATACGTTCGTAATAATTAAAACTATATAACGAGGCTAGATAGTATATTTATTTACAATATTCACAATGTATTATGGTATAATATATGTAAACAATTTCAATATTTTTCTTCTTCTCCATCACCAAATTTTAGGTTACTTCATCACTAAGAAACTAAGTTAAAAGACTATTAAATAATAACACATGTTTCATATACGTTCGTAATAATTAGAACTATATAATAAGGCTAGATAGTATATTTACTTACAATATCCACGTTGTATTATGGTATAATATATCTGAATTTTTCAATATTTTTCTTCTTCTCCATCACAAAATTTTAGCTTACTTCATCCCTAAGACACTAAGTTAAAATACTGTTTATAAATGCCACATATTTCATATACACAGGTAATAGTTAAAATTATAAAATTAGGAACGATAAAATATTTATTCTCCATATTAATTTTATATTATGGTCTATTAGATGTAAATAGTTTCAATATTTTCCTTCTTCTCCATCACCAAATTTTAGGTTACTTCATCACTAAGAAACTAAGTTAAAAGACTATTAAATTATAACACATATTTCATATACGTTCGTAATAATTAAAACTATATAACGAGGCTAGATAGTATATTTATTTACAATATTCACATTGTATTATGGTATAATAGATGTAAACAATTTCAATATTTTTCTTCTTCTCCATCAGCAAATTTTAGGTTACTTCATCATTAAGAAACTAAGTTAAAAGAATATTAAATAATGACAAATATTTCATCTATGTCCGTAATAATTAAAATTATATTATGAGGCTTGATAGTATATTTATTCACCATATTCATATTTTATTATGGTATAATAGATGTAAACAATTTCAATATATTTCTTCTTCTCCATCACAAAATTTTAGCATACTTCATCACTAAGACACTAAGTTAAAATACTATTTATAAATGACACATATTTCATATACACAGGTAATAGTTAAAATTATATAATCAGGAATGATAGTAATTTTATTCTCCATATTTATTTTATATTATTGTCTAATAGATGTAAACAATTTCAATATTTTTCTTCTTCTCCATTACCAAATTTTAGGTTACTTCATCATTAAGAAACTAAGTTTAAAGACTATTAATTAATAACAAATATTTCATATATGTTCGTAATAATTAAAATTATGCAATGAGGCTTGATAGTATATATATTCACCATATTCACATTGTATTATACTATAATAGATGTAAACAATTTCAATATTTTTCTTCTTCTCTATCACCAGATTTTAGGTTACTTCATCACTAAGCAAATTGGTTAAAAGACTATAAATTAATGACAAATATTGTATATATATAGTTAATAAATGAAATTATATATAAAGCTTAATATTATTTTTATTCACCATATTTACAGTGTAATATGGTATAATAATCTTAATTTTCCAATATTTTTCTTCTTCTCCATCACAAAATTTTAGCTTAATTCATCACTAAGACACTAAGTTAAAATACTATTTATAAATGACACATATTTCATATACACGGGTAATAGTTAAAATTATATAATGAGGAACGATAGTATATTTATTCTCCATATTTATTTTATATTATAGTCTAATAGATGTAAACATTTTCAATATTTTTCTTCTTCTCCATTACCAAATTTTAGGTTACTTCATCATTAAGAAACTATGTTTAAAAGACTATTAATTAATAACAAATATTTCATATATGTTTGTAATAATTAAAATTATGCAATGAGGCTTGATAGTATATATATTCACCATATTCACATTGTATTATGGTATAATAGATGTAAACAATTTCAATATTTTTCTTCTTCTCTATCACCAGATTTTAGGATACTTCATCACTAAGCAAATTGGTTAAAAGACTATTAATTAATGACAAATATTGTATATATATAGTTAATAAATGAAATTATATAATAAAGCTTAATATTATTTTAATTCACCATATTTACAGGGTAATATGGTATATATATCTGAATTTTTCAATATTTTTCTTCTTCTCCATCACAAAATTTTAGCATACTTCATCACTAAGACACTAAGTTAAAATACTATTTATAAATGACACATATTTCATATACACATGTAATAGTTAAAATTATATAATCAGGAACGATAGTATATTTATTCTCCATATTTATTTTATATTATAGTCTAATAGATATGAACTGTTTCAATATTTTACTTCTTCTCCATCACCAAATTTTAGGTTACTTCATCACTAAGAAACTAAGTTAAAATACTATTAAATAATAACACATATTTCATATACGTTCGTAATAATTAAAAACTATATAATGAGGCTAGATAGTATATTTATTTACAATATTCACATTGTATTATGGTATAATAGATGTAAACAATTTCAATATTTTTCTTCTTCTCCATTACCAAATTTTAGGTTACTTCATCATTAGAAACTAAGTTAAAAGACTATTAATTAATAACAAATATTTCATATATGTTCGTAATAATTAAAATTATGCAATGAGGCTTGATAGTATATATATTCACCATATTCACATTGTATTATGGTATAATAGATGTAAACAATTTCAATATTTTTCTTCTTCTCCATCACCAAATTTTAGGTTACTTCATCATTAAGAAACTAAGTCAAAAGACTATTAATTAATGACAATATTTCATATATGTTTGTAATAATTAAAAATATACAATGAGGCTTGATAATATATTTATTCACCATATTCACATTGTATTATGCTATAATAGATGTAAACAATTTAAATATTTTTCTTCTTCTCTATCACCAAATTCTAGGTTACTTCATCACTAAGCAAATTGGTTAAAAGACTATTAATTAAAGACAAATATTGTATATATATAGATAATAAATGAAATTATATAATAAAGTTTAATATTATTTCTTATTCACCATATTTACAGTGTAATATGGTATAATATATCTGAATTTTCCAGTATATTTCTTCTTCTCCATCACAAAATTTTAGCTTAATTCATCACTAAGACACTAAGTTAAAATACTATTTATAAATGACACATATTTCATATACACAGTAATAGTTAAAATTATATAATCAGGAACGATAGTATATTTATTCTCCATATTTATTTTATATTATAGTCTAATAGATGTAAACATTTTCAATATTCTTCTTCTTCTCCATTACCAAATTTTAGGTTACTTCATCATTAAGAAACTATGTTTAAAGACTATTAATTAATAACAAATATTTCATATATGTTTGTAATAATTAAAATTATGCAATGAGGCTTGATAGTATATATATTCACCATATTCAATTTGTATTATGGTATAATAGATGTAAACAATTTCAATATTTTTTCTTCTTCTCTATCAGCAGATTTTAGGTTACTTCATCACTAAGCAAATTGGTTAAAAGACTATTAATTAATGACAAATATTGTATATATATATAGTTAATAAATGAAATTATTATAATAAAGCTTAATATTATTTTAATTCACCATATTTACAGTGTAATATGGTATAATATATCTGAATTTTTCAATATTTTTCTTCTTCTCCATTACAAAATTTTAGCTTACTTCATCACTAAGACACTAAGTTAAAATACTATTTATAAATGACACATAATTCATATACACATGTAATAGTTAAAATTATTATAATCAGGAACGATAGTATATTTATTCTCCATATTTATTTTTATATTATTGTCTAATAGATGTGAACTGTTTCAATATTTTACTTCTTCTCCATCACCAAATTTTAGGTTACTTCATCACTAAGAAACTAAGTTAAAATACTATTAAATAATAACACATATTTCATATACGTTCGTAATAATTAAAAACTATATAATGAGGCTAGATAGTATATTTATTTACAATATTCACATTGTATTATGGTATAATAGATGTAAACAATTTCAATATTTTTCTTCTTCTCCATTTCCAAATTTTAGGTTACTTCATCATTAAGAAACTAAGTTAAAAGACTATTAATTAATAACAAATATTTCATATATGTTCGTAATATTAAAATTATGCAATGAGGCTTGATAGTATATATATTCACCAAATTCACATTGTATTATGGTATAATAGATGTAAACAATTTCAATATTTTTCTTCTCCATCACCAAATTTTAGGTTACTTCATCATTAAGAAACTAAGTCAAAAGACTATTAATTAATGACAAATATTTCATATATGTTTGTAATAATTAAAAATATACAATGAGGCTTGATAATATATTTATCACCATATTCACATTGTATTATGCTATAATAGATGTAAACAATTTTAATATTTTTCTTCTTCTCTATCACCAAATTTTAGGTTACTTCATCACTAAGCAAATTGGTTAAAAATCTATTAATTAACGACAAATATTGTATATATATAGGTAATAAATGAAATTATATAATAAAGCTTAATATTAATTTTATTCACCATATTTACAATGTAATATGGTATAATATATCTGAATTTTCCAATATTTATCTTCTTCTCCATCACAAAATTTTAGCTTAATTCATCACTAAGACACTAAGTTAAAATACTATTTATAAATGACACATATTTCATATACACAGGTAATAGTTAAAATTATATAATCAGGAACGATAGTATATTTATGATCCATATTTATTTTATATTATAGTCTAATAGATGTAAACATTTTCATATTCTTCTTCTTCTCCATTACCAAATTGTAGGTTACTTCATCATTAAGAAAGTAGTTTAAAGACTATTAATTGATAACAATTATTTCATATATGTTCGTAATAATTAAAATTATGCAATGAGGCTTGATAGTATATATATTCACCATATTCACATTGTATTATGGTATAATAGATGTAAACAATTTCAATATTTTTCTTCTTCTCTATCACCAGATTTTAGGTTACTTCATCACTAAGCAAATTGGTTAAAAGACTATTAATTAATGACAAATAATGTATATATATAGTTAATAACTGAAATTATATAATAAAGCTTAATATTATTTTAATTCACCATATTTAAAGTGTAATATGGTATAATATATCTGATTTTTTCAATATTTTTTCTTCTTCTCCATCACAAAATTTTAGCTTACTTCATCACTAAGACACTAAGTTAAAATACTATTTATAATTGACACATATTTCATATACACAGGTAATAGTTAAAATTATATAATCAGGAACGATAGTATATTTATTCTCCATATTTATTTTATATTATAGTCTAATAGATGTGAACTGTTTCAATATTTTACTTCTTCTCCATCACCAAATTTTTAGGTTACTTCATCACTAAGAAACTAAGTTAAAATACTATTAAATAATAACACATATTTCATATACGTTCGTAATAATTAAAACTATATAATGAGGCTAGATAGTATATTTATTTACAATATTCACATTGTATTATGGTAAAATAGATGTAAACAATTTCAATATTTTTCTTCTTCTCCATTACCAAATTTTAGGTTACTTCATCATTAAGAAACTAAGTTAAAAGACTATTAATTAATAACAAATATTTCATATATGTTCGTAATAATTAAAATTATGCAATGAGGCTTGATAGTATATAATTCACCCATATTTACATTGTATTATGGTATAATAGATGTAAACAATTTCAATATTTTTCTTCTTCTCCATCACCAAATTTTAGGTTACTTCATCATTAAGAAACTAAGTCAAAAGACTATTAATTAATGACAAATATTTCATATATGTTTGTAATAATTAAAAATATACAATGAGGCTTGATAATATATTTATTCACCATATTCACATTGTATTATGTTAGGTTACTTCATCACTAAGCAAATTGGTTAAAAGACTATTAATTAATGTCAAATATTGTATATATATAGTTAATAAATCAAAATAATATAATAAATCTTAATATTATTTTTATTCACCATATTTACAGTGTAATATGGTATAATATATCTGAATTTTTCATTATTTTTCTTCTTCTCCATCACAAAAATTTAGCTTTACTTCATCACTAAGAAAACTAAGTTAAAATACTATTTATAAATGACACATATTTCATACACACGGGTAGTAGTTAAAATTATATAATCAGGAACGATAGTATATTTATTCTCCATATTTATTTTATATTATAGTCTAATAGATGTAATAAGTTTCAATATTTTACTTCTTCTCCATCACCAAATTTAGGTTACTTCATCACTACGAAACTATGTTAAAAGACTACTAAATAATAACACATATTTCATATACGTTCGTAATAATTAGAACTATATAATAAGGCTAGATAGTATATTTATTTACAATATTTCACGTTGTATTATTGTATAATATATCTGAATTTTTCAATATTTTTCTTCTTCTCCATCACAAAATTTTAGCTTACTTCATCCCTAAGACACTAAGTTAAAATACTATTTATAAATGCCACATATTTCATATAGACAGGTAATAGTTAAAATTATAAAATCAGGAACGATAAAATATTTATTCTCCATATTAATTTATATTATGGTCTATTAGATGTAAATAGTTTCAATATTTTCCTTCTTCTCCATCACCAAATTTTAGGTTACTTCATCACTAATAAACTAAGTTAAAAGACTATTAAATTATAACACATATTTCATATACGTTCGTTATAATTAAAACTATATAACGAGGCTAGATAGTATATTTATTTACAATATTCACATTGTATTATTGTATAATAGATGTAAACAATTTCAATATTTTTCTTCTTCTCCATCACCAAATTTTAGGTTACTTCATCATTAAGAAACTAAGTTAAAAGAATATTAATTAATGACAAATATTTCATATGTTCGTAATAATTAAAATTATATTATGAGGCTTGATAGTATATTTATTCACCATATTCATATTTTATTATGGTATAATAGATGTAAACAATTTCAATATTTTTCTTCTTCTCCATCACAAAATTTTAGCATACTTCATCACTAAGACACTAAGTTAAAATACTAATTATAAATGACACATATTTCATATACACAGGTAATAGTTAAAATTATATAATCAGGAATGATAGTAATTTTATTCTCCATATTTATTTTATATTATGGTCTAATAGATGTAAACAATTTCAATATTTTTCTTCTTCTCCATTACCAAATTTTAGGGTTACTTTATCATTAAGAAACTAAGTTTAAAGAGTATTAATTAATAACAAATATTTCATATATGTTCGTAATAATTAAAATTTTGCAATGAGGCTTGATAGTATATATATTCACCATATTCACATTGTATTATGGTATAATAGATGTAAACAATTTCAATATTTTTCTTCTTCTCTATCACCAAATTTTAGGTTACTTCATCATTAAGAAACTAAGTCAAAAGACTATTAATTAATGACAAATATTTCGTATATGTTTGTAATAATTAAAATTTTACAATGAGGCTTGATAATATATTTATTCACCATATTCACATTTTATTATGGTATAATAGATGTAAACAATTTAAATATTTTTCTACCTCTCTATCACCAAATTTAGGTTACTTCATCACTAAGCAAATTGGTTTAAAAGACTATTAATTAATGACAAATATTGTATATATATAGTTAATAAATGAAATTATATAATAAAGCTTAATATTATTTTTATTCACCATATTTTCAGTGTAATATGGTATAATATATCTGAATTTTTCAATATATTTCTTCTTCTCCATCACAAAATTTTAGTTTACTTCATCACTAAGAAACTAAGTTAAAATACTATTTATAAATGACACATATTTCATATACACAGGTAATAGTTAAAATTATATAATCAGGAACGATAGTATATTTATTCTCCATATTTATTTTATATTATAGTCTAATAGATGTAAACAATTTCAATATTTTACTTCTTCTCCATCACCAAATTTTAGGTTACTTCATCACTAAGAAACTAAGTTAAAAGACTATTAAATAATAACACATAATATTCATATACGTTCGTAATAATTAAAACTATATAACGAGGCTAGATAGTATATTTATTTACAATATTCACATTGTATTATGGTATAATAGATGTAAACAATTTAAATATTTTTCTTCTTCTCCATCACCAAATTTTAGGTTACTTCATCACTAAGAAACTAAATTAAAGACTATTAAATAATAACACATGTTTCATATACGTTCGTAATAATTACAACTATATAATAAGGCTAGATATTATATTTATTTACAATATTCACGTTGTATTATGGGTATAATATATCTGAATTTTTCAATATTTTTCTTCTTCTCCATCATAAAAGTTTAGCTTACTTCATCCCTAAGACACTAAGTTAAAATACTGTTTATAAATGACACATATTTCATACACACATGTAATAGTTAAAATTATAAAATCAGGAACGATAAAATATTTATTCTGCATATTTATTTTATATTATGGTCTAATAGATGTAAATAGTTTCAATATTTTCCTTCTTCTCCATCACCAATTTAAGGTTACTTCATCACTAAGAAACTAAGTTAAAGGACTATTAAATAATAACACTATTTCATATACGTTCGCTATAATTAAAACTATATAACGAGGCTAGATAGTATATTTATTTACAATATTCACATTTTATTATGGTATAATAAATGTAAACAATTTACAATATTTTTTCTTCTTCTCCATCACCAAATTTTATGTTACTTCATCATTAAGAAACTAAGTTAAAAGACTTTAATTAATGACAAATATTTCATATATGTTTGTAATAATTAAAATTATACAATGAGGCTTGATAGTATACTTATTCACCATTTTCATATTTATTATGGTATAATAGATGTAAACAATTTCAATATTTTTCTTCTTCTCCATCACAAAATTTTAGCTTACTTAATCACTAAGACACTAAGTTAAAATACTATTTATAAATGACACATATTTCATATACGTTCGTAATAATTAAAACTATATAATGAGGCTAGATAGTATATTTATTTACAATATTCACATTGTATTATGGTATAATAGATGTAAACAATTTCAATATTTTTCTTCTTCTCCATTACCAAATTTTAGGTTACTTCATCATTAAGAAACTAAGTTAAAAGACTATTAATTAATAACAAATATTTCATATATGTTCGTAATAATTAAAATTATGCCATGAGACTTGATAGTATATATATTCACCATATTCACATTGTATTATGGTATAATAGATGTAAACAATTTTCAATATTTTTCTTCTTCTCTATCACCAAAATTTTAGGTTACATCATCATTAAGAAACTAAGTCAAAAGACTATTAATTAATGACAAATATTTCATATATGTTTGTAATAATTAAAAATATACAATGAGGCTTGATAATAGTATTTATTCACCATATTCACATTGTATTATGGTATAATAGATGTAAACAATTTAAATGTTTTTCTTCCTCTTTATCACCAAATTTTAGGTTACTTCATCACTAAGCAAATTGGTTAAAAGACTATTAATTAATGACAAATATTGTATATATATAGTTAATAAATGAAATTATATAATAAAGCTTAATATTATTTTTATTCACCATATTTTCAGTGTAATATGGTATAATATATCTGAATTTTTCAATATATTTCTTCTTCTCCATCACAAAATTTTAGTTTACTTCATCACTAAGAAACTAAGTTAAAATACTATTTATAAATGACACATATTTCATATACACAGGTAATAGTTAAAATTATATAATCAGGAACGATAGTATATTTATTATCCATATTTATTTATATATTATAGTCTAATAGATGTAAACAATTTCAATATTTTACTTCTTCTCCATCACCAAATTTTTGGTTACTTCATCACTAAGAACTAAGTTAAAAGACTATTAAATAATAACACATATTTCATATACGTTCGTAATAATTAAAACTATATAACGAGGCTAGATAGTAAATTTATTACAATATTCACATTGTATTATGGTATAATAGATGTAAACAATTTAAATATTTTTCTTCTTCTCCATCACCAAATTTTAGGTTACTTCATCACTAAGAAACTAAATTAAAAGACTATTAAATAATAACACATGTTTCATATAAGTTCGTAATAATTACAACTATATAATAAGGCTAGATATTATATTTATTTACAATATTCATGTTGGATTATGGTATAATATATCTGAATTTTTCAATATTTTTCTTCTTCTCCATCACAAAATTTTAGCTTACTTCATCACTAAGAAACTATGTTAAAATACTATTTATAAATGACACATATTTCATATACACAGGTAATAGTTAAAATTATATAATCAGGAACGATAATATATTTATTCTCCATATTTATTTTATATTATAGTCTAATAGATGTAAACAATTTCAATATTTTACTTCTTCTCCATCACCAAATTTTAGGTTACTTCATCACTAAGAAACTAAGTTAAAAGACTATTAAATAATAACACATATTTCATATACGTTCGTAATAATAAAAACTATATAACGAGGCTAGATAGTATATTTATTTACAATATTCACATTGTATTATGGTATAATAGATGTAAACAATTTAAATATTTTTCTTCTTCTCCATCACCAATTTTAGGTTACTTCATCAATAAGAAACTAAATTAAAAGACTATTAAATAATAACACATGTTTCATATACGTTCGTAATAATTACAACTATATAATAAGGCTAGATATTATATTTATTTACAATATTCACGTTGTATTATGGTATAATATATCTGAATATTTCAATATTTTTCTCTTCTCCATCATAAAATTTTAGCTTACTTCATCCCTAAGACACTAAGTTAAAATACTGTTTATAAATGACACATATTTCATACACACAGGTAATAGTTAAAATTATAAAATCAGGAACGATAAAATATTTATTCTCCATATTTATTTATATTATGGTCTAATAGATGTAAATAGTTTCAATATTTTCCTTCTTCTCCATCACCAAATTTTAGGTTACTTCATCACTAAGAAACTAAGTTAAAGGACTATTAAATAATAACACATATTTCATATACGTTCATAATAATTAAAACTATATAACGAGGCTAGAGAGTATATTTATTTACAATATTAACATTTTATTATGGTATAATAAATGTAAACAATTTCAATATTTTTCTTCTTCTCCATCACCAAATTTTAGGTTACTTCATTATTAAGAAACTAAGTTAAAAGTCTATTAATTAATGACAAATATTTCATATATGTTTGTAATAATTAAAATTATACAATGAGGCTTGATAGTATACTTATTCACCATTTTCATATTTTATTATGGTATAATAGATGTAAACAATTTCAATATTTTTCTTCTTCTCCATCACAAAATTTTAGCTTACTTAATCACTAAGACACTAAGTTAAAATACTATTTATAAATGACACATATTTCATATACGTTCGTAATAATTAAAACTATATAATGAGGCTAGATAGTATATTTATTTACAATATTCACATTGTATTATGGTATAATAGATGTAAACAATTTCAATATTTTTCTTCTTCTCCATTACCAAATTTTAGGTTACTTCATCGTTAAGAAACTAAGTTAAAAGACTATTAATTAATAACAAATATTTCATATATGTTCGTAATAATTAAAATTATGCCATGCGACTTGATAGTATATATATTCACCATATTCACATTGTATTATGGTATAATAGATGTAAACAATTTCAATATTTTTCTTCTTCTCTATCACCAAATTTAGGTTACTTCATCATTAAGAAACTAAGTCAAAAGACTATTAATTAATGACAAATATTTCGTATATGTTTGTAATAATTAAAATTTTGCAATGAGGCTTGATAATATATTTATTCACCATATTCACATTGTATTATGGTATAATAGATGTAAACAATTTAAATATTTTTCTTCCTCTCTATCACCAAATTTTAGGTTACTTCATCACTAAGCAAATTGGTTAAAAGACTATTAATTAATGACAAATATTGTATATATATAGTTAATAAATTAAATTATATAATAAAGCTTAATATTATTTTTATTCACCATATTTTCAGTGTAATATGGTATAATATATCTGAATTTTTCAATATATTTCTTCTTCTCCATCACAAAATTTTAGTTTACTTCATCACTAAGAAACTAAGTTAAAATACTATTTATAAATGACACATATTTCATATACACAGGTAATAGTTAAAATTATATAATCAGGAACGATAGTATATTTATTATCCATATTTATTTTATATTATAGTCTAATAGATGTAAACAATTTCAATATTTTACTTCTTCTCCATCACCAAATTTTTGGTTTACTTCATCACTAAGAAACTAAGTTAAAAGACTATAAATAATAACACATATTTCATATACGTTCGTAATAATTAAAACTATATAACGAGGCTAGATAGTAAATTTATTTACAATATTCACATTGTATTATGGTATAATAGATGTAAACAATTTAAATATTTTTCTTCTTCTCCATCACCAAATTTTAGGTTACTTCATCACTAAGAAAACTAAATTAAAAGACTATTAAATAATAACACATGTTTCATATAAGTTCGTAATAATTACAACTATATAATAAGGCTAGATATTATATTTATTTACAATATTCATGTTGTATTATGGTATAATATATCTGAATTTTTCAATATTTTTCTTCTTCTCCATCACAAAATTTTAGCTTACTTCATCACTAAGAAACTAAGTTAAAATACTATTTATAAATGACACATATTTCATATACACAGGTAATAGTTAAAATTATATAATTAGGAACGATAGTATATTTATTCTCCATATTTATTTTATATTATAGTCTAATAGATGTAAACAATTTCAATATTTTACTTCTTCTCCATCACCAAATTTTAGGTTACTTCATCACTAAGAAACTAAGTTAAAAGGACTATTAAATAATAACACATATTTCATATACGTTCGTAATAATAAAAACTATATAACGAGGCTAGATAGTATATTTATTTACAATATTCACATTGTATTATGGTATAATAGATGTAAACAATTTAAATATTTTTCTTCTTCTCCATCACCAAATTTTAGGTTACTTCATCAATAAGAAACTAAATTAAAAGACTAGTAAATAATAAGACATGTTTCATATACGTTCGTAATAATTACAACTATATAATAAGGCTAGATATTATATTTATTTACAATATTCACGTTGTATTATGGTATAATATATCTGAATTTTTCAATATTTTTCTTCTTCTCCATCATAAAATTTTAGCTTACTTCATCCCTAAGACACTAAGTTAAAATATTGTTTATAAATGACACATATTCATACACACAGGTAATAGTTAAAATTATAAAATCAGGAACGATAAAATATTTATTCTCCATATTTATTTATATTTATGGTCTAATAGATGTAAATAGTTTCAATATTTTCCTTCTTCTCCATCACCAAATTTTAGGTTACTTCATCACTAAGAAACTAAGTTAAAGGACTATTAAATAATAACACCATATTTCATATACGTTCGTAATAATTAAAACTATATAACGAGGCTAGAGAGTATATTTATTTACAATATTAACATTTTATTATGGTATAATAAATGTAAACAATTTCAATATTTTTCTTCTTCTCCATCACCAAATTTTAGGTTACTTCATTATTAAGAAACTAAGTTAAAAGTCTATTAATTAATGACAAATATTTCATATATGTTTGTAATAATTAAAATTATACAATGAGGCTTGATAGTATACTTATTCACCATTTTCATATTTTATTATGGTATAATAGATGTAAACAATTTCAATATTTTTCTTCTTCTCCATCACAAAATTTTAGCTTACTTAATCACTAAGACACTAAGTAAAATACTATTTATAAATGACACATATTTCATATACGTTCGTAATAATTAAAACTATATAATGAGGCTAGATAGTATATTTATTTACAATATTCACATTGTATTATGGTATAATAGATGTAAACAATTTCAATATTTTTTTTTCTTCTCCATTACCAAATTTTAGGTTACTTCATCATTAAGAAACTAAGTTAAAAGACTATTAATTAATAACAAATATTTCATATATGTTCGTAATAATTAAAATTATGCCATGCGACTTGATAGTATATATATTCACCATATTCACATTGTATTATGGTATAATAGATGTAAACAATTTCAATATTTTTCTTCTTCTCTATCACCAAATTTTAGGTTACTTCATCATTAAGAAACTAAGTCAAAAGACTATTAATTAATGACAAATATTTCGTATATGTTTGTAATAATTAAAATTTTACAATGAGGCTTGATAATATATTTATTCACCATATTCACATTGTATTATGGTATAATAGATGTAAACAATTTAAATATTTTTCTTCCTCTCTATCACCAAATTTTAGGTTACTTCATCACTAAGCAAATTGGTTAAAAGACTATTAATTAATGACAAATATTGTATATATATAGTTAATAAATGAAATTATATAATAAAGCTTAATATTATTTTTATTCACCATATTTTCAGTGTAATATGGTATAATATATCTGAATTTTTCAATATATTTCTTCTTCTCCATCACAAAATTTTAGTTTACTTCATCACTAAGAAACTAAGTTAAAATACTATTTATAAATGACACATATTTCATATACACAGGTAATAGTTAAAATTATATAATCAGGAACGATAGTATATTTATTCTCCATATTTATTTTATATTATAGGTCTAATAGATGTAAACAATTTCAATATTTTACTTCTTCTCCATCACCAAATTTTAGGTTACTTCATCACTAAGAAACTAAGTTAAAAGACTATTAAATAATAACACATATTTCATATACGTTCGTAATAATTAAAACTATATAACGAGGCTAGATAGTATATTTATTTACAATATTCACATTGTATTATGGTATAATAGATGTAAAAAATTTAAATATTTTTCTTCTTCTCCATCACCAAATTTTAGGTTACTTCATCACTAAGAAACTAAATTAAAAGACTATTATATAATAACACATGTTTCATATACGTTCGTAATAATTACAACTATATAATAAGGCTAGATATTATATTTATTTACAATATTCACGTTGTATTATGGTATAATATATCTGAATTTTTCAATATTTTTTCTTCTTCTCCATCATAAAATTTTAGCTTACTTCATCCCTAAGACACTAAGTTAAAATACTGTTTATAAATGACACATATTTCATACACACAAGTAATAGTTAAAATTATAAAATCAGGAACGATAAAATATTTATTCTGCATATTTATTTTATATTATGGTCTAATAGATGTAAATAGTTTCAATATTTTCCTTCTTCTCCATCACCAAATTTTAGGTTACTTCATCACTAAGAAACTAAGTTAAAGGACTATTAAATAATAACACATATTTCATATACGTTCGCTATAATTAAATCTATATAACGAGGCTAGATAGTATATTTATTTACAATATTCACATTTTATTATGGTATAATAAATGTAAACAATTTCAATATTTTTCTTCTTTTCCATCACCAAATTTTAGGTTACTTCATCATTAAGAAACTAAGTTAAAAGACTATTAATTAATGACAAATATTTCATATATGTTTGTAATAATTAAAATTATACAATGAGGCTTGATAGTATACTTATTCACCATTTTCATATTTTATTATGGTATAATTAGATGTAAACAATTTCAATATTTTTCTACTTCTCCATCACAAAATTTTAGCTTACTTAATCACTAAGACACTAAGTTAAAATACTATTTATAAATGACACATATTTCATATACATTCGTAATAATTAAAACTATATAATGAGGCTAGATAGTATATTTATTTACAATATTCACATTGTATTATGGTATAATAGATGTAAACAATTTCAATATTTTTCTTCTTCTCCATTACCAAATTTTAGGTTACTTCATCATTAAGAAACTAAGTTAAAAGACTATTAATTAATAACAAATATTTCATATATGTTCGTAATAATTAAAATTATGCCATGAGACTTGATAGTATATATATTCACCATATTCACATTGTATTATGGTATAATAGATGTAAACAATTTCAATATTTTTCTTCTTCTCTATCACCAAATTTTAGGTTACTTCATCATTAAGAAACTAAGTCAAAAGACTATTAATTAATGACAAATATTTCATATATGTTTGTAATAATTAAAATTTTACAATGAGGCTTGATAATATATTTATTCACCATATTCACATTGTATTATGGTATAATAGATGTAAACAATTTAAATATTTTTCTTCCTCTCTATCACCAAATTTTAGGTTACTTCATCACTAAGCAAATTGGTTAAAAGACTATTAATTAATGACAAAATATTGTATATATATAGTTAATAAATGAAATTATATAATAAAGCTTAATATTATTTTTATTCACCATATTTTCAGTGTAATATGGTATAATATATCTGAATTTTTCAATATATTTCTTCTTCTCCATCACAAAATTTTAGTTTACTTCATCACTAAGAAACTAAGTTAAAATACTATTTATAAATGACACATATTTCATATACACAGGTAATAGTTAAAATTATATAATCAGGAACGATAGTATATTTATTATCCATATTTATTTTATATTATAGTCTAACAGATGTAAACAATTTCAATATTTTACTTCTTCTCCATCACCAAATTTTAGGTTACTTCATCACTAAGAAACTAAGTTAAAAGACTATTAAATAATAACACATATTTCATATACGTTCGTAATAATTAAAACTATATAACGAGGCTAGATAGTAAATTTATTTACAATATTCACATTGTATTATGGTATAATAGATGTAAAAAATTTAAATATTTTTCTTCTTCTCCATCACCAAATTTTAGGTTACTTCATCACTAAGAAACTAAATTAAAAGACTATTATATAATAACACATGTTTCATATACGTTCGTAATAATTACAACTATATAATAAGGCTAGATATTATATTTATTTACAATATTCACGTTGTATTATGGTATAATATATCTGAATTTTTCAATATTTTTCTTCTTCTCCATCATAAAATTTTAGCTTACTTCATCCCTAAGACACTAAGTTAAATACTGTTTATAAATGACACATATTTCATACACACATGTAATAGTTAAAATTATAAAATCAGGAACGATAAAATATTTATTCTGCATATTTATTTTATATTATGGTCTAATAGATGTAAATAGTTTCAATATTTTCCTTCTTCTCCATCACCAAATTTTAGGTTACTTCATCACTAAGAAACTAAGTTAAAGGACTATTAAATAATAACACATATTTCATATACGTTCGCTTTAATTAAATCTATATAACGAGGCTAGATAGTATATTTATTTACAATATTCACATTTTATTATGGTATAATAAATGTAAACAATTTCAATATTTTTCTTCTTCTCCATCACCAAATTTTAGGTTACTTCATCATTAAGAAACTAAGTTAAAAGACTATCAATTAATGACAAATATTTCATATATGTTTGTAATAATTAAAATTATACAATGAGGCTTGATAGTATACTTATTCACCATTTTCATATTTTATTATGGTATAATAGATGTAAACAATTTCAATATTTTTCTACTTCTCCATCACAAAATTTTAGCTTACTTAATCACTAAGACACTAAGTTAAAATACTATTTATAAATGACACATATATCATATACATTCGTAATAATTTAAAACTATATAATGAGGCTAGATAGTATATTTATTTACAATATTCACATTGTATTATGGTATAATAGATGTAAACAATTTCAATATTTTTCTTCTTCTCCATTACCAAATTTTAGGTTACTTCATCATTAAGAAACTAAGTTAAAAGACTATTAATTAATAACAAATATTTCATATATGTTCGTAATAATTAAAAATTATGCCATGAGGCTTGATAGTATATATATTCACCATATTCACATTGTATTATGGTATAATAGATGTAAACAATTTCAATATTTTTCTTCTTCTCTATCACCAAATTTTAGGTTACTTCATCATTAAGAAACTAAGTCAAAAGACTATTAATTAATGACAAATATTTCATATATGTTTGTAATAATTAAAAATATACAATGAGGCTTGATAATATATTTATTCACCATATTCACATTGTATTATGGTCTAATAGATGTAAACAATTTCAATATTTTACTTCTTCTCCATCACCAAATTTTAGGTTACTTCATCACTAAGAAACTAAGTTAAAAGACTATTAAATAATAACACATATTTCATATACGTTCGTAATAATTAAAACTATATAACGAGGCTAGATAGTAAATTTATTTACAATATTCACATTGTATTATGGTATAATAGATGTAAAAAATTTAAATATTTTTCTTCTTCTCCATCACCAAATTTTAGGTTACTTCATCACTAAGAAACTAAATTAAAAGACTATTATATAATAACACATGTTTCATATACGTTCGTAATAATTACAACTATATAATAAGGCTAGATATTATATTTATTTACAATATTCACGTTGTATTATGGTATAATATATCTGAATTTTTCAATATTTTTCTTCTTCTCCATCATAAAATTTTAGCTTACTTCATCCCTAAGACACTAAGTTAAAATACTGTTTATAAATGGACACATATTTCATACACACATGTAATAGTTAAAATTATAAAATCAGGAACGATAAAATATTTATTCTGCATATTTATTTTATATTATGGTCTAATAGATGTAAATAGTTTCAATATTTTCCTTCTTCTCCATCACCAAATTTTAGGTTACTTCATCACTAAGAAACTAAGTTAAAGGACTATTAAATAATAACACATATTTCATATATGTTCGCTTTAATTAAATCTATATAACGAGGCTAGATAGTATATTTATTTACAATATTCACATTTTATTATGGTATAATAAATGTAAACAATTTCAATATTTTTCTTCTTTTCCATCACCAAATTTTAGGTTACTTCATCATTAAGAAACTAAGTTAAAAGACTATTAATTAATGACAAATATTTCATATATGTTTGTAATAATTAAAATTATACAATGAGGCTTGATAGTATACTTATTCACCATTTTCATATTTTATTATGGTATAATAGATGTAAACAATTTCAATATTTTTCTACTTCTCCATCACAAAATTTTAGCTTACTTAATCACTAAGACACTAAGTTAAAATACTATTTATAAATGACACATATTTCATATACATTCGTAATAATTAAAACTATATAATGAGGCTAGATAGTATATTTATTTACAATATTCACATTGTATTATGGTATAATAGATGTAAACAATTTCAATATTTTTCTTCTTCTCCATTACCAAATTTTAGGTTACTTCATCATTAAGAAACTAAGTTAAAAGACTATTAATTAATAACAAATATTTCATATATGTTCGTAATAATTAAAATTATGCCATGAGACTTGATAGTATATATATTCACCATATTCACATTGTATTATGGTATAATAGATGTAAACAATTTCAATATTTTTCTTCTTCTCTATCACCAAATTTTAGGTTACTTCATCATTAAGAAACTAAGTCAAAAGACTATTAATTAATGACAAATATTTCATATATGTTTGTAATAATTAAAATTTTACAAAGAGGCTTGATAATATATTTATTCACCATATTCACATTGTATTATGGTATAATAGATGTAAACAATTTAAATATTTTTCTTCCTCTCTATCACCAAATTTTAGGTTACTTCATCACTAAGCAAATTGGTTAAAAGACTATTAATTAATGACAAATATTGTATATATATAGTTAATAAATGAAATTATATAATAAAGCTTAATATTATTTTTATTCACCATATTTTCAGTGTAATATGGTATAATATATCTGAATTTTTTAATATATTTCTTCTTCTCCATCACAAAATTTTAGTTTACTTCATCACTAAGAAACTAAGTTAAAATACTATTTATAAATGACACATATTTCATATACACAGGTAATAGTTAAAATTATATAATCAGGAACGATAGTATATTTATTATCCATATTTATTTTTTATTATAGTCTAACAGATGTAAACAATTTCAATATTTTACTTCTTCTCCATCACCAAATTTTAGGTTACTTCATCACTAAGAAACTAAGTTAAAAGACTATTAAATAATAACACATATTTCATATACGTTCGTAATAATTAAAACTATATAACGAGGCTAGATAGTAAATTTATTTACAATATTCACATTGTATTATGGTATAATAGATGTAAAAAATTTAAATATTTTTCTTCTTCTCCATCACCAAATTTTAGGTTACTTCATCACTAAGAAACTAAATTAAAAGACTATTATATAATAACACATGTTTCATATACGTTCGTAATAATTACAACTATATAATAAGGCTAGATATTATATTTATTTACAATATTCACGTTGTATTATGGTATAATATATCTAAATTTTTCAATATTTTTCTTCTTCTCCATCATAAAATTTTAGCTTACTTCATCCCTAAGACACTAAGTTAAAATACTGTTTATAAATGACACATATTTCATACACACATGTAATAGTTAAAATTATAAAATCAGGAACGATAAAATATTTATTCTGCATATTTATTTTATATTATGGTCTAATAGATGTAAATAGTTTCAATATTTTCCTTCTTCTCCATCACCAAATTTTAGGTTACTTCATCACTAAGAAACTAAGTTAAAGGACTATTAAATAATAACACATATTTCATATATGTTCGCTTTAATTAAATCTATATAACGAGGCTAGATAGTATATTTATTTACAATATTCACATTTTATTATGGTATAATAAATGTAAACAATTTCAATATTTTTCTTCTTCTCCATCACCAAATTTTAGGTTACTTCATCATTAAGAAACTAAGTTAAAAGACTATTAATTAATGACAAATATTTCATATATGTTTGTAATAATTAAAATTATACAATGAGGCTTGATAGTATACTTATTCACCATTTTCATATTTTATTATGGTATAATAGATGTAAACAATTTCAATATTTTTCTACTTCTCCATCGCAAAATTTTAGCTTACTTAATCACTAAGACACTAAGTTAAAATACTATTTATAAATGACACATATTTCATATACATTCGTAATAATTAAAACTATATAATGAGGCTAGATAGTATATTTATTTACAATATTCACATTGTATTATGGTATAATAGATGTTAAACAATTTCAATATTTTTCTTCTTCTCCATTACCAAATTTTAGGTTACTTCATCATTAAGAAACTAAGTTAAAAGACTATTAATTAATAACAAATATTTCATATATGTTCGTAATAATTAAAATTATGCCATGAGGCTTGATAGTATATATATTCACCATATTCACATTGTATTATGGTATAATAGATGTAAACAATTTCAATATTTTTCTTCTTCTCTATCACCAAATTTTAGGTTACTTCATCATTAAGAAACTAAGTCAAAAGACTATTAATTAATGACAAATATTTCATATATGTTTGTAATAATTAAAAATATACAATGAGGCTTGATAATATATTTATTCACCATATTCACATTGTATTATGGTCTAATAGATGTAAACAATTTCAATATTTTACTTCTTCTCCATCACCAAATTTTTGGTTACTTCATCACTAAGAAACTAAGTTAAAAGACTATTAAATAATAACACATATTTCATATACGTTCGTAATAATTAAAACTATATAACGAGGCTAGATAGTAAATTTATTTACAATATTCACATTGTATTATGGTATAATAGATGTAAGCAATTTAAATATTTTTCTTCTTCTCCATCACCAAATTTTAGGTTACTTCATCACTAAGAAACTAAATTAAAAGACTATTAAATAATAACACATGTTTCATATACGTTCGTAATAATTACAACTATATAATAAGGCTAGATATTATATTTATTTACAATATTCACGTTGTATTATGGTATAATATATATGAATTTTTCAATATTTTTTTTTCTTCTCCATCATAAAATTTTAGCTTACTTCATCACTAAGACACTAAGTTAAAATACTGTTTATAAATGACACATATTTCATACACACATGTAATAGTTAAAATTATAAAATCAGGAACGATAAAATATTTATTCTGCATATTTACTTTATATTATGGTCTAATAGATGTAAATAGTTTCAATATTTTCCTTCTTCTCCATCACCAAATTTTAGGTTACTTCATCACTAAGAAACTAGGTTAAAAGACTATTAAATAGTAACACATATTTCATATACGTTCGTAATAATTAAAACTATATAACGAAGCTAGATAGTATATTTATTTACAATATTCACATTGTATTATGGTATAATAGATGTAAACAATTTCATTATTTTTCTTCTTCTCCATCACCAAATTTTAGGTTACTTCATCATTAAGAAACTAAGTTAAAAGACTATTAATTAATTACAAATATTTCATATATGTTCGTAATCATTACAACTATATAATCAGGCTAGATAGTATACTTATTCACCATATTCATATTGTATTATGGTATAATATATCTGAATTTTTCAATATTTTTCTTCTTCTCCCATCACAAAATTTTAGCTTACTTCATCCATAAGACAATAAGTTAAAATACTGTTTATAAATGCCACATATTTCATATACACAGGTATTAGTTAAAATTATAAAATCAGGAACGATAAAATATTTATTCTCCATATTAATTTTATCTTATGGTCTACTAGATGTAAATAGTTTCAATATTTTCCTTCTTCTCCATCACCAAATTTTAGGTTACTTCATCACTAAGAAACTAAGTTAAACGACTATTAAATTATAACACATATTTCATATACGTTCGTAATAATTAAAACTATATAACGAGGCTAGATAATATATTTATTTACAATATTCACATTGTATTATGGTATAATAGATGTAAACAATTTCAATATTTTTCTTCTTCTCCATTACCAAATTTTAGGTTACTTCATCATTAAGAAACTAAGTTTAAAGACTATTAATTAATAACAAATATTTCATATATGTTCGTAATAATTAAAATTATGCAATGAGGCTTGATAGTATATATATTCACCATATTCACATTGTATTATGGTATAATAGATGTAAACAATTTCAATATTTTTCTTCTTCTCTATCACCAAATTTTAGGTTACTTCATCACTAAGCAAATTGGTTAAAAGACTATTAATTAATGACAAATATTGTATATATATAGTTAATAAATGAAATTATATAATAAAGCTTAATATTATTTTTATTCACCATATTTACAGTGTAATATGGTATAATATATCTGAATTTTTCAATATTTTTCTTCTTCTCCATCACAAAATTTTAGCTTACTTCATCACTAAGACACTAAGTTAAAATACTATTTATAAATGACACATATTTCATATACACATGTAATAGTTAAAATTATATAATCAGGAACGATAGTATATTTATTCTCCATATTTATTTTATATTATAGTCTAATAGATGTAAACATTTTAAATATTTTATTTCTTCTCCATCACCAAATTTTAGGTTACTTCATCACTAAGAAACTAAGTTAAAAGACTATTAAATAATAACACATATTTCATATACGATCGTAATAATTAAAACTATATAACGAGGCTAGATAGTATATTTATTTACAATATTCACATTGTATTATGGTATAATAGATGTAAACAATTTCATTATTTTTCTTCTTCTCCATCACCAAATTTTAGGTTACTTCATCCTTAAGAAACTAAGTTAAAAGAATATTAATTAATGACAAATATTTCATATATGTTCGTAATAATTAAAATTATACAAAGAGGCTTGATAGTATATTTATTCACCATATTCATATTTTATTATGGTATAATAGATGTAAACAATTTCAATATTT